>JAMKCH010008629.1:0-35636 GCA_023653785.1 Ophioderma brevispina
GTAGTCAACATTTGATACCGTCAAATTGCAACTGCTATGGCAGCAGCCTCAGTGGTTTGAGAACCACTTATTTCCATCACAATTCTCCCTGTGATCTTAAAATTATATTTCCCTCCATTTACTATCGCGACGGGCGGGGGACCTTTGTGGTTCGAGAACCGCCTTGTTTGACATTCTTTTTCAACCTGTAGAATTTTGATGCAGCTCTCCGATGCCTTCACCAATCAGAAACATTAGAATGGTAAGATCTATAATCCTGGTTAAAAAAAATGTGCCACACCACAAATATAAGTATCTACTTACTTAAATTATCTTGTGTGTCGCCAGACCTTCATTTCTGAAGAGCTCAATTGCTCCAGAGCTCCTTCAGCTCTTCTGACCAGACTTTCAGGAGCTCAATAAATTGAGCTCCTTATTACTTGGAAGGATATGTTTTTGATATGACATGCAAGTAATTGAACCCCTTCTTGTCCACCTAAATGAACTCAAGAGAGTTATTAACAGAGCTCCTCTTATTTTCATAAATGAAGGCCTGCTTCTCATTTTAAAACTTCATCAATGTAGCCTTGTGCATACTTTCCATGTAATACCACCCTAAACCATCAATGCTCCTCGGCCATATCTGTCATGTTCCTTAACCCCCTGGAGTCTACTGCATTTCTTACAGTGATTGTGATTGGTTGGTTACTCAATTTGTTCATTTGGGTTACCAATTACAGCAGCTTTTCTAAAATATTTCACTCCACTCTTTCTGAGGGATACCATCATTCTAACAATATACCTGATTGGTTCAATAAACGGCATCACCACCTTTTTAACCAATCGGCCGGTAGTTCTCAGGGGGTTAATGTAGATGTCGAGGAACCTTTCAGAAGACAACCTGTGGACTCCAATCCGTTCATCAACTGAAGTCCAAGCAAGACTGACTTTCATTGACAGTGAACAAGACATTATCCCAATCATTGTTTAAATTTCCCTTACCCCATTCCTAGTGAAATTAAAGAGGCTTCAGGTTGGCTTCATACAGAGGACAAGTAAAAGGGGATGACCTGATTTAATTATATAAAGTTTCCATCGTGATTGAATGACCTTGGGGCCCCAGTACCTTATCTGTTAGGTTTCACACTGTTATTTGAAATCGTTTTGATGTGAGAGCTAAACATGCGATTTTGTAAGCCCATAGAATATTGTATAATATTGGTTGACCAAAAGGAGGCACTTTTTCACTCAATGGTTTGGCTTCATACAGAGGACAAGTAAAAGGGGATGACCTGATTTAATTATATAAAGTTTCCATCATGGTTGAATGACCTAGGGCTCTAGTACCCATCTGTAAAGTTTCACACCCTTATTTCAAATCATTTTGATGTGAGAGCTAAACATGAGATTTTGTAAGCCTATAGAATACTGATATAATATTGGATGATTTGAGTAGGATACAAGAATTTATCAGTCAAGCTATGAGTTTTGAAAATATTGTGCGAGTCGCGCAGCGACGAGCGCAATATTTTCAAAACTCATAGCGAGACTGATAAATTCTTGTATCATGCGATAAAAATCATCCGATTATCATGTTTTTCATCAATCTTACTTGAACCTGGCTTCAAGTTTAGAACAACTAGATCCTATAACATTAGGCCTAAAAAAAAAGGTTTGTTTTTGCCCTTTTCCGACCGACCCAAAAAAATCGGAAATCACGGGTCGCTTTTTTTTTTTTTTTTAATTTTTAAAATTTCGTATTTAGAAGAAAAAAAATAAAAATACAAATTAAATTACTCCAAAATGAATTTTAAATCAATATCCTGTAATACAACCACCCCCCAAAGCTCGGGGCAAACCAATTCCAAGCATTCTCCGGTAGTATGATGCACATTTTAATATGAACGGCAAACTAGAAAAAGCTTCCTAGAAAGGAGTAAATTTCTTAAAAAACGTGTTGCTTTCATGATACAAAACATTAAAATACTGTTAGATAAAAGCCTTCAGACTTTATTACTGGATCACATTATTGAACATAACTTAATATAATTATATAATTAACCAATCAGGGCACATATTAGTATTATTGACAGTTCATTATTGACCTTAGCCATGCCTATTTTGTAGACACGGCTTCCGGGTCAAGACAAAATGACTGAGGTGTCAAATTGTGACCGCCGACTGACCGGGCGGCAGTTTAGAATTTTGAATGGAAAACGCTATGTTTAGAACAATTTAACGTACCGTTCAGTTCAGAATATCATTTCACCGAAAGTTTCTGTGCACATTTCCAGCATTTTATTCCATATTTTCTGATTTCGGTACAAAATACGCATGCAGTCTGAGCTAGTCTGAGCCTTAGTGCACGATCCCAATACTACGAATGTGCTGTTCTGGAGAGGTAGAGTAGTTGAATTCGACCACCATCGATAGGTGTGTTTTGTACATGGCATGGCGACTCGACAAAAGGATGGGTTAATTTGCAACTTCTGAGTGTTTTCATAAAATATTTTTGACACATTGTTAGATATTATTTTTAATATCGTCCATGAAATACGTGGTACAATACTGTCAAATTTGCGTGTGATTTAAAGATGGCACCTGACAGTTACGCTGTGCGTTTCACAGCAAAATACGGTGCTTACGTTGTATTTTACCATGTTGCATCTGTCAATTTGGATGCGACATTTGATAGTTTGTACCAGAACTTACTAGATACAAAGTATTCCTTGCTACAGTTGGAAAAGGTATTGGTGGCTGCAAATCGCCCTTGGCTGAATGTTGGTCGCGGTGAACCAATGTCATTTTGAAAGACATTAAACTTGTTTAGGTAACATCAAATTTGATGTCATTGCTTTTCTCCTGTTTCTCCTGTATCATGTATTAAAAAAAAAAACATCGACCGACCCTCCCGATTTTCAGGCCAAAAGGGCAAACAAACATATTTTTTTTTAGGCCTTAGTGAAAAGTATAAACACCACTTATGCCATTTTTTATGGGAACTATCAATATTTTTAAAAGTGAACACTAGGAAGCATCAAATATATTGAACCAGTTAATACTAGGAAAACCAAAGAGATGGAGCCAGTAGACACCAGGAACAACCAAAGAAATAGAATCGGAAGACACCAGGAACCACCCACAAAAATTTCAAACAGTAGACAGCAAAACCCAAAATAATGACACCCCCAAAGAAATGGAACATCCCTAGACTACTTCAGCCAATCAGAAGCCTCCCAGAAAAACTCATGTCCTGGTCTTTCAAAACTCATGTCATAGTCTCAAAACTCATGTCACTGTCTCAGGTACATGGTTTTATTGTACATTAACAGGGGCGGATCCAGGATTTGAAAAACGTCAAAATTACCGGGGGCTGAAAGGCTGAAACTTGACCAAAATGGGCTGATTTTGCAAGATTTTGCAGAATTACCGGGAGGCGCGAGCCCCCTCCGCCCCCCTCCCTAGATCTGCGCCTGGTATGCTGTGTACAAAGGTTATATGGAGATTCTGAAACATAATAATGTACAATATTGGTTGACCAAAAGGAGGCACCTTTCACTCATAAACATCCAAACCAGACATCTTTTCACCCTAAGATTTCAGAGGGTAAATAAGAAAATAGATATTTCTTCAGCCACAAAAAATCCTGTAAACCTTTGGGTTTGGGGATGAGATTGTTAACGATCGGTGACACGTTGGTGGCTTGCCACCCTCGGCCATGAGGGTTCCCCAATTCAAAAATTTTGGCCCGATAATATGGGCCTGGACCATAAATAATCTGGAGAAATATTCTAAGTCAAATTTGAATGCACATGTCCCAGGAGCATATGGCAAATATGCTCCTGGAGCAAAATGTGCTTTCAAATATGCTTCTGGGCATATTTGACTTAAAATATTTCTCCAGATTATTTATGCTCTAGGAACATATATGCTCCAGGACCATATGGCCCAGGACCATATAATCAGGCCAAAGTTACACAAAAGCTCACTCCCTCCCTTCATTCTCACCTTCCCAGGAATAGAAAGGGAGTTAAGATTATATATAGACTTATAGGGAATTTGTTTAGTTACACGGCCTTTTCTTACTCGTGGGTAGCCTATACGGCAGCTACACCGTGTCTACCACGGCAGCTACTGCACAGTACACACTGAGCTAGTTGCGAGACAGTAGCTGCAAGATGGGGCTTCCAAAGTACACCAGTTAATAGCTTACAGTGATGTGTAGTGTCTTACTGACAGTACCTACTCCAATGGCTACCCTGTATTTGCACCCTAGGTGGAGAGAAGGTGCATATGGTGTAGACAGTACCAGAGTAGACATGAAGCTACCATGCAGTTACCACAATGCCATTTTGATAGTGGAAGAAATTGGGTGCTATAACCATGGTCTCTGTTTAGCATTTTTTTATTGTTTTTAGGAAAATTAAAATCGAGCATCCTCAAAAGCTTCCTTATTTCCGCAAATGTAATAAAAAAATGCCAAAAATATCTAAAAAACAAAATTGGTCATGAGAAATACCGCGCGCGCGCTGAGAGCCGGTGTAACCACATAGCTACTCCGCGACAGTGCAGACGGCCGCTGTGTGTACACTTTCCATCTATGCGGCAAAAATACACAGAATCCTGGCCAGTGAGTGTAAGTCTAGTGGGTAGGTAATCCAAGTCTACTCGGTGGTAGCTGCTTGGTAACTACCATGAAGAAATTAGCCATGTACACTTTGATACATTGTTTGCTACCAAAGACTGCCACAAATCATCAATAATTGGATCATTTTTTTTCTCTAGAAATACTACTTTGCCAATCTCAATAATTATTTTAGGAAGAACTAAACCTTCAGTAAGATGTCATATGAAAGAGAACCAAAATTCTCATTAAATTTTGAAGTTGGTGTTTCTTTTTAAATTACAGGCATTTGTATTTTTTTCCAAAATTCAAATCTGTATTTTAAAAATCTAACAAGAGAATTTAGATATTTCATTGGTTTAAAACTACCTCCTGAAGTTTTGAATCCATAGGACCTTCCCTCTTGGCTAGAAATAATAGCTTCAACAGTAAGGGTTTTTTAAATAAAGAACATACAAAATGAACCTAGCCCAGGGGCAGTGCCGCCAGACTTCTTTTTCTGGGGGGGGGGATGTCTTAAATTTGGAGATTTTTAACTAATTTTGGCCCCAAATCACTGATTTTTACCAAATTTGTGGATGGGGGCAGACTCATGGGAAAACAAAAAACATTTAGGTGAGAAAATTTTCCTCCCACCCCCTCCCTCGCTGGTGCCGCCACTGACCTAGCCTCTTGGAACTTAGGAATTCACTAGGCCGATAGATGTTTTTAAAACACTCCCTTTAAGATCCATACAGCATTGTGACTATAGTGCTTTTACCTTCCTCAATTCAGTGATGTCAGCTTGTAATGCAGAGGTCGCTACATTAAATCGTGAGTGTTGTTTCAAAGCACTGGTGTACGTACGTACGCACGCACGAGTATAAAGGCATTGTAAAAACACACACGCAAAACATTGCCTGAATGCGTTGACGTCACTGACTTGTGGAAGGTAAATGGAGTATAAAACTGTGGCAAAAATGCACCCAGTACATTGTGGAACATAAATTCAACAGCACTGAGTGAATAATGGATGTGTTGGCTAAAGTGCTATGTTTACTATCACCTATGAGCTGTGAAAAGTTATTCCTCTTCAGCCACAGGAATCTGGGGATGTGCACATTTCATAACCCCTTTTTTTAAACTGACAATAGTTGAAGTGTGTGTTCTCTATTAGAAGCACATTATTTTCAATACCAGAAATGTAAATATTCTCTGTTAATGCATTCAGTAATTTTAAGCAAATGAAATTGTTTATTGAATGGTTTGATTTGAATATTCATTTGCTAATTTAAATATATGATTAGATATGAATACACATAAATTTGAGGTTTTATGTACATTTGTACTTAACTATTTGTTTAAATTATTTGCAAGTTTATGTATTTTATGTGACTCTGGGCTTTGGAGAAAAGAGAAGAACAGAGGATATTTTGTAACATTCACTGAATGATAACATCCCACCCAAAACAAGCACAGGCCTATCTATATATAGCCCATCTTATTGCTGACATCATTGACACCATTTTTTATTTCTTCTTTATCTGCTGCTAGCATAACATTTGTGTGTATTTTCATAACAGTTTTGGCTCTGACTGTGCAGACCTACTTGAGAATGGATCGAGTGGACCTAGCAAAGTAAGTTTTCCCTACTCTCACAGAGTGTGTATGTCAAAATGTCTGTTCCCCATCAATCAAAAAATGTGATTACCATTTTGAAGTGGGCTAGGCAAACAAACATATCCTAATTATGTTTCTCAAGTAGTTGCACTATAGCTAGATGCTAGAAGGATAGAATTTCCTCATGCTAGATATCCCAGCAACTGCAAATTTTAAGTTTTCATAATACATATCTGCATGAAGAATGTGATAATTACATAGATCGTCGAGCATGAAATGCTACAAGTATAGTATGATGCAAAACTCCTTTCACTTGCAGATGAATGCAACAAGAGTTCAATGATTTGAGCAATGATTTAAGCTGGACAACCTTTGCTGTGTTTAAATTTGTCAGCATGTACTACTTTTATCTGGTGCTTACTCTTTAACACCTCCTATGTACACAAAGGCAGCTTTTATAATACCTGCCACAGGTTTTGATCAGATCTCGATAACTTGAGCACAGTAAGTGTTTAAATTACATCGGGAGTAATCAACCCCAACAAAGATCTATAAGTTTCGTACTATTATTTTTTTCTATCAGGAAGGAAGTAAGAAAATGGCGGGATAAAGAGATGATGCAACCCTTAACAACTTGCCAGGCATGGTTCAATCTTGCAGTGGTAATTATTAATAACACATAAATGTAGTGATCACACTTAGAATTTGTTTTGGCATTTTTTGGGGGGGGGGGGTGGGTTGTGGAGAGATGTGAATTCTGGTACTCCAGAAGAAGCACCTTCTTATCCCTTGGAGGTGCAAGATATCAATTTCTAACAGGACGACTATGAAGGAACGTAGAGCTGTGGCATATCTCGGGGAGGCCTTTCGCTCCCCCCCCCCCCCGGTTCTGCCATAACCATGCAAATCAGCCTATTTTCGGCTATTAGAGTCCTTCCACCCCCCCCCCCATCCCTCCTCAAAAAAGCAGTCTGGCTATGCCAGTGATGAATTTCAATACTTGTTTTTGTTTTATATTGCATCCAACCCCAACCCCCCATATAAAATAGTCAATTATTGCTGCTGCCACTTCTCCTATTTTATCTCTCAACAATTTTTGTCACATCCAGATTTTGGCAACCTTGACACAGATGTTTAAGTTTAATGGCTATGATAATATAGTGCCACCTCAAAAATGACCAAAGCCCTGAAGCTTTTACCTAGATGTGGAGTCTGGCACCTGCCCCAAAAGGCAAATTCAAGGCTTACTTTTCGAGGCCAATATAAAAACTTTTGCTGCTTCTAGCTCAAAAATGACCAATGCCTTAAGTTCATACTTAGCATGAACACTGAACAGATAATAGCCCAGGCCTAGATCTACAGGGATTGTAATTGTGTTAAACACTGGAAGAAATACACCCCTCTACTATATTGAAAATACAATCATAAGAATAATGTGTAATGCTTGTGCCTACATGTAAGATATCCAAGCTTGTTTCGTGAAACACATGGTGCCTTATATACATTTTATTTGCTACCAAATAGACCAAGACTCTTACCAATGTGATTGATTGAGAATGGTGAAAGACAACTAAGTGTTAGGGAGCGTTTCATTAGTTCTACCGGAGGGGGGGGGGCCCGGGAGCCCTATTTTAAAGGTTTTAAAAGGGGGGGTTATAACTTTTTCAGAAAAATGAAAGGGGGGTCATAACTTTTTATACCAATATTCAAATTCACATTTTATTTTGTAACCATGAGAAAAGTACATGTTCTCGAATTGAACAATGAAAAGACCTCAATGTATACAAATACAAGATAAAACATTTACATTCGAAAAGTTAAAGGTGCATTTCGTGATTCCACACCTTCTGTTTTATTCTTTTCACTAGAATCATCGAAATTTGGATGGATCCGATCTTGTGTTTTGTGTTATGGGCTATTGCTTGTTCCCACGGTCACATAGGACACTGTGCTGTAATTTATGTCCCGTTTACGGACATAAATTCAAATTGTGAATTTCTACAGATACGTCCTGAATTGTGCCGGATATTAAGGTACACTTGGATTACTATGGCTAACAATTCAGATTATATAAGAATCTCAACTTTTTTGAGGTGCTTCCGGCGGGGGGGGTGAGGCTGTGGAGTATGAAATAGCCGCCTTTAATAAATAAATCTGATATAATATTGTAAAATGAAAGAACTAGCCTAGCCTTTTTTACTTCGTTACAATTTGGTAATATAGTGTCTAATAAATCCTTCTGACATAGAACGGAGTGGCCGAGCTTTGAAAAGTGCTCTACCACAAAACACAACCACCTTTATTGGAAGGATAAATATAGGAGATTTAAGAAAATGGTGGTTGTGGTTGAAATATTTGGTGGCAAGGGTGATTTCTAGGCCGAAAAATGCATTTGGGCTGTAAATTAAGCAAAATTATTTGTTTTAAATTTTTTTAAAGTAAAAATATTACAATCTTATTTTCAAAATTATTTGTTTTAAATTTTTTTAAAGTAAAAATATTACAATCTTATTTTTATGGTATCCTTTTTATCCCCCTGGCTTGAAAAGCAGAAGGGGGATTATGCTATCAGTCAAGGCGTCGGCGGCGTCCAACACAATCTTGTGAACGCGATAACATGAGACCCATAAGGGTTATGGTGATGTAACTTGGTGGGTGTGAGACCCATAAGGGTTATGGTGATGTAACTTGGTGGGTGGATCGGACTGCCATGCCCTTCATCTGATTAGATTATGGGCGTGGCATATGCTAATTAGGTACCTAATTTGCATAATTAATGAGTTAATTTTGGGTATAATCTTGTGAACGCGATAACATGAGACCCATAAGGGTTATGGTGATGTAACTTGGTGGGTGGATCGGACTGCCATGCCCTTCATCTGATTAGATTATGGGCGTGGCATATGCTAATTAGGTACCTAATTTGCATAATGAGTTAATTTGGGGTATTTTTACCCAAAAAGAGACCCATAAGGGTTATGGTGATGTAACTTGGTGGGTGGATCGGACTGCCATGCCCTTCATCTGATTAGATTATGGGCGTGGCATATGCTAATTAGGTACCTAATTTGCATAATTAATGAGTTAATTTGGGGTAAAAAGCAAAAAGCTTGTGAACAAACTATCTGAAGATCCATAAGTCCGATTTTGATGAAACTTGGTGGAGGGGTGGGGAATCATGTACTCTCGCGCTGATTAGGTTTGTGGCACATAATATGCTAATTAAATAGCTAATTTGCATATTTATGGGCTAAATTTGGGGTATTTTCACCCAAAAAACTTGTGAACAAACTATCTGAAGATCCATAAGTCCGATTTTGATGAAACTTGGTGGAGGGGTGGGGAATCATGTACTCTCGCGCTGATTAGGTTTGTGGCACATAATATGCTAATTAAATAGCTAATTTGCATATTTATGGGCTAAATTTGGGGTATTTTCACCCAAAAAACTTGTGAACAAACTATCTGAAGATCCATAAGTCCGATTTTGATGATTATTATGTTTTCAGAATCTACCGTCCTATTCATTTCTACACAACCAGTAAATCCAAGAATTTCACAAATTGGATCCAATTTAAGTCTCCCTACGACCCGACTTTAATAAAGTCGGATCCAATCCGGGTCCTTTTTTACTGCATCAATCCCCATTTCCCGATAAACTGCTGTATACGTACGTTATTTTTATTACCGATCGTACGTGTTCCACAAGTACGTATCGAGACTTATTTATTTATCGACCAGGGAACCACCTGATCGACCCTCGACCGTAGGGGATGGTCAATCGCACAAACCGCCAACGAACGCCCATTTTGTTGATCGCCGGGGAACGAGTGAATGATTACTGTCGTTGAAACTGATCCACAATGGCTTTTGTGAGAAAAACGGTTTTCAAGACAATCAGACCTGACAGGATATAAATGACGTGGTTCTGAACCGGGAGATTATTATAAAGATGCGCTTTTGAGCAAGTTTCAAGCGAGGCAGATCAATTTTAAATGGGTATCACAGCACTGTGACTGTGCATGTGTGTATTACATTACCGTAGCTAGCGTGGTTGCTGACCTAGAATTTGTCGATAAGTTGTGTATCTTGAAATCACAGTTAACGACATTTTTCACGTTAGTACCTGCCATACATCATGATCACATCGCATCGCATCTCATGCATGACTTGCCAGATTCATGGCATTTGGTGGCTGGCAGGCATGGTACGGTATGTGTTTCGGCAACGCTATTCGCTGACTAGTCCTGCGAATTACTGTTGTGAACTCTATTTACCGGACAAACTGGAAATTATGTAATATTTCTCTTTACTCTAAATAAGATTGAAATACATTTATTTGAAAAAGGCCATGGTTGGATTCGCACCTGTGATACCTGCAATATAAATCGATGCTCTTATTCCACTACACTAGCGAGGGAGGATGTGGGTGGTGATTGATTTTAAATCTACATAAGCTTTAACTGAATAAACCGATACTAATATTGTGATTGATGATAATACTATATAAATTAGCTCCCGCTAATTTGTCCGGTAAATATGATTTCACCAACAGTATTCGCCGGACTAGGGCCGGCGAATGTCACTTCCTGTGTTTAAGGCTGCCTTTGTCTTTGAATTGATAAAATCTGAAAACTAATATCATAATTGGACCCATTCTTCGTCCATTCAAAATTTATTGGTCCTCGGTCATGAGTTGAAAAATAATCTGGCTCAGCTTTCGATTCGCGAATATTTTTCCAACTCATGACTCTACCAATAAATTTGTGGCATGGACCAGTTTGATCCCAAAAACTTGATGAGGGTGGTAAGCATGTCTCTCCGCCTGATAGTTTTCAGGTGGGTTTGTCCGTGTATTTAAGGGGTTTGTCCAGGTTTAAGGGGGCGGGTCGGGGTTTAAGGGTCGTTGTTGGCTTTAAAGGGTGTTTCCGGTTTTAAGGGGGGTTTGCCAGCTTTAAGGGGGTGTTGGGTTTAAGGGTGATTGTTGGGGTTTAAGAGGGGGGTCATACTTTTCTGGTATGCTAGGAAAGGGGGTCATGGTTGGGTTTATTTTTTTGCAATAGGTCGCTCACTGACAGCTCCTGGCCCCCCTCCGGTAAAAATAATGAATGGTCCCTTAATACCAAATTCTAAACCCTTGCTTGGCGAAGCGTATGAATTTGCACCAGTAAGAAATCTTTGTCTTTGCTATCAAAAACATACAAATTACAATATGAAAGGCATCATTCGCACAATGACACCAATCCCCTATTAATACTGAACATTAGTTTAAAGGTCAACGAGAGGAGAGATGATTTCACATAAAAGGTGTCGCTAAAATGTGAAAAATCTACTTTTTGCACATGTATTCCTACAGAAATGCTACCCATGTGAAAGGTTAAGCTGCAACAAATATTTTTTGGTAAAAAGTTTTTTTGTTTTTTTAATTTTGTATAGAAGCAATGACCTAAATGCAGCCGCCAATGTTTGTGGCCGCAAGCTATAGCTGGAGGGAAACCACGTAGCAATCCGTTGGGCGGTGTGGATGGGTGGATGTGTGATGTGCGGGTGGTGTGTGCGTGTGTGTGTGTGGTGTGTCACTTAAAAGTTAAGTGTTTTTTTTAAAAAATGGACCTCAATTGAAAAAGTGAAGTCATTTTGGAACCAAACTTCGTCATAGGTGCACCATGGGATCCCCATATGTTGTTGAGGTCAAATGTCATGTGCTGAGGTCAAAGGTCATGTGATGGTGCAGTTGAAAATAGGCTAAACAATTAAAAATATAAAATTGACCCAATTGAAAAGTTGAAAGTTCAATTGGAACCAAACTTGTGTCATAGGTGGCACCAGGGATCCCTCATATGTTGATGAGGTCAAAGGTCATGTGCCAAGGTCAAAGGTCAGCAGCGGCCCAAAGCTTATTCTTTGTGAATGTATAGCGCGAGCGCGAAAGCCGAAATGAAGAGGGAGAAGAACCATGAAATTCTAGTTATATTGAAATTAAGCGAATGAAAATCACATTTTGTTTTCACTTTCAAGGCATTTTTGTAACCAAAGACAAGGTAAGAAATCTATTGGGGGTCTTATCTATATGAAATCACTACATATGACACAATATATGGGCGCCCCAAAATCTCTCGTTGCACCTTTAATCCTTACCCGCTACTAATATTTCTCATTTCCTCGTGAAATTGCTATAGTGTTACGGACAGGCCGCGACAATTATATTTTTCTAGCTTGCCCGATCGGGCAACCTCAGAGAAAACTGCTTGCCTGAGCCAGTGAAGAACATGCCCGAAAATTACCGCGATTCTCAGCGGGAAATGAGCTCCGTACAGGACAGCCAGCTGGCTGGTCTGAACTGCTGTGCCGCGGGAAAAACACTGATGATTAAAAAAACGGTCCGGGAAATTCCCCAAGCCAGTCTAAGCCTTCAACTATACTGATCTTTCATAACTTTTTTCCAAAGAAAGCTCATGACCACAGGTAATCACGTCACCCACATGTAATTTCTGATCACAAATTTCCAATACCGGTTAAGATTCTCTGAGATGCTAAACTTGTTCTAAATCATTTGTTTTGTGTCAAATATTACGCGCGTGGGCCATGCCATCGGGGTTCACCGTCGGCCATTTTGTAATTTTTCAAGCTAAAATGATGTATTTTAGCAATAAAAATACATTATGATTTATTTAGATTTCAAATCTGTGTTAGTCATTTCTGAAATGATTTTTTTAAAAATAATTCAGATTAAATTACCGTTGTTTATTTTTGTTTACTATTTTGTTTACTTGCAAACATATTGACATATGAATGGAAGCTACGTTCACTTAGTTGTTTGGTTTGATCCATTTAATACATGGGGGTGAGGTAATTGCTTTATTGTAAATACTGAATCAGGAAAGAACACAAAAGCGCTATACGATTGGCGAGACAGTGTCGGGCCATGTAATTAATATGATTGACACGCTTGGTGGATATTTGTATTCATTTACGCATCATTTAAAAGAGGGTCTGGGAGGGAATCATAGGTAAGGCGACCCTTTTTTGTGATCGACATGATCGATTGATGTACACTTCTGTATTAAACTTGGATATGGTTGTCTACCAGGACCTTTTAGTTTAGGTGCGTAATTACGTGGATTCGGTGAATTTTCAGCGTTTTTTTTGGCGCGGAAAATACCAATTTATCAGTGCGAGAATCGCGCGTTAAAAGCTGGTTTTCTAAACGCCGATCCCCTGGACCATTAGGAATCAATTTGGAGGTGAATAATTTCATTTATGTTGGAAACTGTCCGGCGGAAAATCGTATTCGGCTTCCCGGAAATTTACATTTTTTCCAGCCCTGTTTAAGATTGCGAAATAATATGTGGCGAGCCAAGATCGTTGACCTGGGAGCGGCTGGACTGGGGAAGCAATATCGATCGAACATCACCTTGAGCTTTGTGGAAATGGTGCAAAGGGGACATTCCCAGCTGGTCTGTCGACGTTGTGTATAAGATTAATATCTTTAATTTTTGTCGTTCCTTTATTCATGAAACGGTAAAAGTAAAATTCGTAACGGAATATGGTCTAGTAATTACTTTTTTCTGATTAATATAGTGACTGTTTGGGAGTAAAGTCAGTAAACTATAAACCATTAGCTGATATTTGGACCCGGGATTTGGACTTGCCCGAACGGGCACGACTACCCAAAGTTTTACTTGCCCGAAAAAAATTCTACTAGTCCCGGGCTGTCGGGCAGGCGATTTGTCGCGCCCTGGTTACGGAACCGTGTCGCTAATCCCACTGTCATGTTATTACAGGAGACTATATTGGAAACGAACTGACCCGGTCCCCCTGCAAGCTGGGATATCACACCCAGGGAGTCTATATTTAAATTTACAAAAAAAGTGCACCATAGTCCCGAGTTCGCCAAGAAACACAGAAACAAATTGAGGATAAGTTGAATTCGTTTCAGAGTTTTTCAGCTAGGTTGAGATACAAACTACACAATTTTTATTTTTTTGTACTCTCAAAACCCACACTTTTTGATAACTTGGCAATTTTCTGAACCCACGCTTTCTAAAGCGTGCACTGCTCACTGTCTTTTAGTTGGCATTTCACAGTAATTAATCATATTCAACATGTATTTTTTTTAAAGGGAGGTGAGAAAACTACAAGATGCTTTCTACATTTTCCAAGAATTAGCAGATAAGAACACTGGCACATCATTACTGCTCAATGGGCAGGCTTCAGCTTGTTTACAACAGGGTAAACTGGATGATGCAGAGGGGATACTCCAAGAAGCTATGGACAGGGTATGTATAATTCTGGCATTTATAGAAGAGTGAATTGATCTTCACATTCCGTATGATTGTTATGAAGAGAGCAAATAGTTATCTTATTTTAGCACAATTCGTCATGTACTATTGCAGATTCAGATTTGTCTGATCAGATTGGCTCATCATTAGTTTTCCTGTTAAGGCTTTCCCTCGAATGTCACCTAATTGGGAAGTTTAAAAGTCCAGTTGTGACCATGGGGTAATAGTGTGACCAAGCCTGCTGAGCAAGATCCCTTACTTTGAAAGTTATCCTCTGCCCTCTTCTTTGATGATGTTTGAAAGAAATCGGCATCTGGCGACCGGTTAGCAAAGCCCAGAAACATGGCAAGAAATACCCACAGTTCTCTGAAATACCACCTCGTCGGCAGAGTTCACAGTTCTTCCTCATATCCCGATTATGAACTTTGGATACAAAATGGTGCTACGACACAAAACATCTCATGTCTGCGCCATTTCTTTGAATAAAAAAACATGGAAATAGTGGTTTCGTATGTCACTGGTACGATCTAAATTTCACCCTTTTCTGATAGTTCTTGACATGGCCTCTTCATGAGAGATTTTTACAGAAGAGATTCAACTATACATTCGTATGATTAACTCTTCCTAGAAGTGAAAGGTCACAAGTTCAGCAACATTTTTCTGCCTCAAAATTCAACCAAAAGATTGATGATCTGGGAACATAAAAAATAAATCTTTTGCATGGGTGTGAAAGTACATGCTAAGATTTGCTGCGTTTACCAGATTTTGGTGTTTTTGCTTGGGATGGAATTCCAGGCGCATTTTGCATATTCTCTGACCTTCAACAGTTTCCAAGCAATTGATGGCCGGTAGTGGCTCAAATTATATTTACGTCATTGAGTTTGATGTGGGAAGTCCAAATTATGAGGTTAGTATTCACATACTGAGGTCAAAGGTCATTTGCAAAAAGGTCAAATGCAAAATTTAGCAACTGCACAAAAAGAGCAACTTTACTATCCAGTTAAATTTTTCACATAATGTAGGTAAGGTTTCAATAACTTATTCTTTTGATGAAGGTTATTTGCAAGAATGCGAAAAATTGAGTTCAGTGTATTTTGAAATGAACCTGCAATGCCACTTCAAATTTTACTTAATTTACAAAAAGGAGATTATTGTACACATTCCTTGAGGACATTTCTGTTTCCCACACATGTGTTGTATAAGAGCCTTGTCATCTCGTGACGTAGCATGGGCTCCCACTTGGCTTGGTATTTGTAGAGTTACATGTATTGACATAGTGGGTTTAAAAAACTCAAAGAGCATAGATCTTGCTTTGTACTGTTGCACTATCCATTAGCAAGCTTGTCACACGTAAGTTGAGCAGGTATACTTGAGAGAGCACTAAAGGAAATTGGAATGGAATTTGTTTGGAGCAAACTGAAATATGTGGCATTTGATACAGGGCAGTGAATGTTTAAAGGTGCTTGTTCCGATTTATGTCTATTGTGTTCTCTACTAGATATGAGAGCCCGGTATAGCACATACCAAGCCCACCAAGTATCATGGGAAACAAACTTGAGGTTTTGATGGTAGAAACAATAATGCATATTGCAAAGCCCTATTCAATACTGTGCTAATATTGATGGTTAACCATAAATAGGGCAGTTTTTTTTTATACCTTGGGAATGAAATGGATTTGAGGGCTCAAATTTCAGGACGACAATGAGAAAAATATGACCTTTCATCTGAAATCAAAATCAGTACTACTTCCGGGTAAATTGGGGGGGGGTCCGTTCCAAAGAAGATTGGAATGAGCACATCTTTAAAATTGCATATTGTTTATATTTGTTGAAACTTGACTAAAATGTTTATTGTTTACTCTGGATATTAACAACTGTGACATGCCTTGGGCATGACTGTGATGTTCAGTTAAAATTCACTGGCAGCATACTGGCTGTGGAAATGTTACCTTGGTAAGGGTCCACAGTGTGACAGAAGCAAATCTACCTATATAGCATAGCATCTTCCTGTCATTTCAATGGATTTCCTCAGAATTTATGGAAAGTATTAGATGGTTATGGATTTCATAGAAAATGCCTCTTATGTAGCAACCATCACAGTTCTATCACTTTTCCAAATCTGTAGTTGCAGTCCAAAATGACAGTAAATTTAGTTCTTAGAAATTGTCTAGTGGTAGTCACAGGATTGTGCACAAATGCACTTACTAAAAAATAAAAGGGACACAGAGATTTTCTGAAAATGTATTTCTCTAAATTTGCTCTTTATTGAATAGTAAAGTAAGTAAAGTCCTTCCCACGCCAAATGGCACATAGAGCGATGCCTATTCCGTTTCTATAACCCTAGGCCACGCATCTGCCAAATACAGTGAAAGCTACAGTAGGGGCTTAGTCTTCTGGTAGCTCCGCATGTTTACTTCCCTACTCCATTCTTTAAATGCAGAGCATCTGACAAGAATGCATAGGTACCATTTTTGTGGGCCACCAGCTATAGCTGGAGTATAGCTGGAGGACCACTTAGCAATCCGTTGTGCGTGTGTATGTGTGGATGCGTGTGTCACTAAAATGTTAAGTATTTTTTAAATTGTGTTTTTTTTTAAATTGAACTCAATTGAAAAGTTGAAGTTCAATTGGAACCAAACTTGTGTCATAGGTACACAAGGGATCTCTCATATGTTGATGAGGTTTAAGGTCATATGCCAAGGACAAAGGTCATGGAGCAGCCCACAGCTTATATTCTTTGAATATAGTGAGCTCGAAATTTTAGTTAAAGTCTTTGGTATGACCTGGCCAGGACACGAACCCACATCCTCTCAAATGTGAGGCGAACGCTCTAACCACTAGGCCAACACGAATGATTGAATGAAGAACACCTACCAAGGGTGTTTTAGAGGTGTATAGGACAAAAAGTAGAAAACAATAGCAAAAACTAAATTTTGAACTCGTATCCTAATCAGCCCTATAGGGCAGCATGCTTGAAAGTTCTATCACGCATGAAAGAAAATACTAAATAGTCTTTTTATTACATTTAGACTGTGTTTAAGCTTTATTGCAGGTGTGATTTAATAGATTGATACACATGATAAAACATATTTACAAAATGATTTTAAAAAGTTTGGGCATATTCTTCCAGAAATGGGTAATTCCATAAAAAGGTAAAACACCAGAAGTGATTGTTTCATGGTGTTACTGTTAAGAAAGTACTAGATGTATGCTCATTGTTACTGTTGCACATTGTTATCTAGTGGTGTATCTTCATTTGGAAGGTTACAAGAATTTTCTATTGCAAATTAGAAACTATTTTTGAAGAAAAAAAATCAAAATTATCACATTTTGGGGCAAAATTGTGTGACATTTTAACTTAGTTATTTTTGCTAGATTTAGTCTTTTGGTGGGTTAAAATTAATTAAAAGGTTCATAAATGATAGTGTACAAACCACTTTAGAACATTATAGGCATTGATTGTGAATCGAATGATGGATTCTTTGCATGAGCATATCTCAGATTTGTAAGCTTTGGTGACCCCAAAAATTGCTTGCTAAGTGAAACTTTATATGAGTTTTGAATCCTTAAAACCAAAAATGTGAGCATTTTTAATGCTCTTATGGTGGCATTTATCTAGTTTTTAATAATTTAGGATGAATATTTAGTGAAAATACAATAAACTAGAAAATTGTGACCCGTTTTAGTTTTTGCTGAAGCCATTGGTGTCCTGCCAAATATTACATCGGGGCATATTAATGGCCCATATTCAGTATCCTAAGACACATTGTTTGCTGACATTTGCACCTATTTTGCTTCATATTTGTGGTTTCTTGTAAAAAAAATATCAAAAACTTAACACTTTCAGTCTTATTTGAAAAAAAGCAAAATTTATTTTAGGTTCCCGCTTGCACAAGGATCCTTGAAGTATCATTTTCCTGATCAAAAATTGTGTCAAACTTATCTTTTGTTCCTTAAGTGAATTTCTGTTTGTAATTTGATCACTTTTATTGAAACAAATACAAACTAGATAGTGTAAAACATGCCTTGGGATGCCCAATTAAAAAGTTTCACGAGTAAGGGGGACACCGCGGTATCCCGCTTACACAAGGAACCTTGTTTTTCCTACTTTAATCACTATTTTGGGCATTTACTTGCTCTAATTTTAGTTTAGAAAGTTTTCTTTATCTCAATTTTGAAAGAACTTCCTCAATATGAAATTTTCTTTTAAGTTATGTTCAAGAAAAAGCTAAGGAAAAGCTGATTGTGTTGTGTTAGGGTCAAAACAGCCATGTCACAAGTTGTGTGCCTTATTTATGGAAATATCCAAATGCCCTTGTGCCCCTTTATTTTTCTTTCAGGATTTGCTGATAAATGGTTGTAACGTTTTCCAAAATTTGACTAAAAGATTTTTTTTTAATATGATTTGAATATTTGCAATCACCAATGTATGTGATTTCTGTCATAAGGAAAATTTGTTTTATTTTATGCATTTTTTTGGATTTATTTTTTCTAGGATAACAACAATCCAGAAACTCTCATCAACATGATAGTACTGTCACAACACATGGGCAAAGCTCCTGAGGTAAGAATAATTTCTAGTGTTAATGCTAATGTGTAGTGTAAGAGTCTTTTGTTAGGTGTGAAGTGTGCCCTCATGTGTTTGGCCTGTGTGTGAAACTGAAATGGTAATAGCTGAGAGCTTTGACGTGTCTATATAACTGCTGTGTTGAGCATATGTTTATTAGAGTATCACACGATTAACATCTACCTTTTCCATACCAAATTGATTGACTTCTAGTGTAAAACAGTGGTAGATTATTAACTAACAAAGTGTTTTGGTGCTGTTGTGAAGCAACCTGATACACATGCAGTAGATGCACATGTTAACCTTGTTAAGAAATGATTACAACATAGGCATGTGTGGTATGAGATTGTAATTTGATCTAAATCGTCTTGACCCAAAATCCCCAGCTTTGCAATTATAATTCAACAGTACATTTGCATTACCTTTTGCACTGTAAATTGAATATGCAAATTAATTTTCTTGATAAACAAAATCACAAATGTTTCCCTTTCCAGAAATGCTTCCATTAATTACCCCCCTGGGCACTACCTGCCTAGCTATCAGATCTAAGCACTATTTTGATTGGTTACTCAGAGGGTTATCTCATGTTGTGTCCTGTAATGAGCCAATCAGACAGATTGTATCATAGGGGGTAACTGGTCCACTCAGGACAAACTTGGAAAATGTGAAATTGAGATATAAGTAATGAGGTACAGAAATAGGCCTACAATAAAGCATATAAAAAATTAACATTATAAACATTGCATGACTTTAAATTTACAATCAAATATCCTATGTAGAGTTTCAATGATAGCAAGCATTCTTAGTGGGCTAGCTTGTTATTGGGGTGATAAGGCCCCCCCAAAAAAGAAATATATATTTTCCCATAGCCCACAGACATTTTGATTTTGGGGTCATTTTTACAATATTTATTTCATTTACTGACAAATATGCCTCAGAGACAGAACATTTCATTTTAAAAGTATAAGTGATCCCAAGTCAATATATTTGTTTTATAAAGTAATAATTTGACAGTCAAATGTGGTTTGCAACTGTTTTGACATACCATTTGCCCAATTTGAGCCATTTTTTGTGGGGGGATCCTTTAAAAAAATACATTTAGCATTTAGGTTTTGGATTACCTACTGGAAACAAACTTGCAACTCGGATTTTAAAATTTCCCTACTATGGCCGGAGTCAACCAGACACGTCACAAACGTGAATATGGACTGAGAATAAAGTGGTTATATTTAATGATGATGAGGCAATTTATGAGAAGAACTCGCCGCTCACCATATACTATATGAGAACAGGTGGGACTGTTCTCAGGCAGTTACATGTACTCATCACAGACAGGATGCTGTTATCCCTTGAGGAAAATGCAGTGATCCATTTGCATTAGTAACAGAAAAACAACCTGAAAACAATTGTCCATGGTGTCTGATATTATATTCCATAATTATCATTTTAATAAAGAATAAGTTTGTGCACAAAAATAAATTGCCATTGTGTCATGGAGTTCTGGAGGGAAACTAAGTGTAATTGAAATCTGATTTAGAATCTTAGCACTGAGATTGTGTGGTATAAGGGGTGCACAACATAGTTTATTTGGGTATTGGCTATTTCAGTGTTTTATCTCTGAGGGAAACTACTGGGTTCCCCCATTCGGCAAATAATTGGCTTTCCTCATCTGTTTTAGGTCCTTTCTTGTCCCCGCCAGAAGTATTTTGGAAGGAGACATTGAATGAGCAACGTATGGATGTCTGTATGTATGTGCAAACAATTTTTAATCCAATATGGATGTTTGTATGTATGTACAAAAATGTTAACTCTTCTGTATTCTGACATTGATGAACTTCAAAGAACATCGAGGGAATGGTGCCGCCAGACTTATTTTCTGGGTGGAAAAAGTGAAAATTTGGAGAGAAAACATCCAAAATTTGGGAGATTTTTAACAAATTTTAGCCCCAAATGGCTGATTTTTGCCTAAATTTGTCTGATTTTGGGCCCCAAATCATAAATTTTGCGCGAAAAAATCTCATTTTCCTTCTGGTCGGGGGGGGGGGGGGGGGAAGAAAAAAATTAGGGGGGAATTGCCCCTCCCTCTGGCACCATCACTACATGGAGTGGAGCTTTAGATTTACTGTTACACATTTATGGTTAAAGCTTATATCTGGGTCATACAGGGTCAGTGGGGACATAATTAATTACACATCACATAATTCCGAGTTCTGCATGTTTTTCCTCCACAAACCTTTAAACCTCTCAATCTGAGGTTTGACTCAGAATATTTTGCCTTAATAAAGTATTAACAAACTCTTAAAATCAATCTTGTAGGGCATTTCTGAAAGAACTTCACCCAAATTGTCTTGGTTAGTGCACCTGCAAGTTACCTACCTGTGTCCTTCTGAAAATTTCAAGCTAAAACCAAGCTTGGCGGTCACTGACTTGTCAAAATTATTGAAAACAAACACGATGATCAAATGCATTTTACAATTTGTTTGCTGCATGCATAACACACAGACCATGTGACTAAAGACCTTTTCAGCCACTGAGAGAAAATCTTTAGAAATTGCTTCAGAAAGGCATCACAAACAATAAACAAAACTACAACCCATCAAGCACAAAATAGTGACATCGTGCATGAATGTCAACATCATTTTGTCAAAATATATGCAATGAAACTTGACTGGTTGATGTTTTGATATATAAAGATGGTTGTAACTGATCCATTTATTTCATTCTTGAAAAGGTGTATTGACAGAGTTTAGTACTGGTGGAATATATGCACTGAGTTAAATGTTTGCATATATTATAATGCATATATAATGCATTATTTTATGATAGATGATTGGTGAAAGAAAATCTAAATATATGCTCAGCCTCTGTAAAATGTCAGTATGAAAGAACCAATTAAATTCAGTTATAGATGATATTGCGAATATTAAAGGCTGATTCAGAGATTTTGAAATATAATTTTTTTGTGTGTAATAATTGAAAATAGTCAACTGAAAATAAAGATAGTCACCTGAAATGCTCAATTCCAAAGTTTGAGACGAATCAAATTTTTCGTTTTCATGCAGTAAATATTTATGTATGGATAAGAGTGCCATAGGATACTGTGTAAAACAAAAGTTCCGGATCCGGAATTTTTTACATGGTTACACCTTAATTAGGTTCAAGTTCATCCTGGGTAAAATTATCCAGTCCTCAGATTTTGTTGAAACTCTAGTCAAATGATTGCTCTAGTCATCCGGAATTTGTGTTATACACAGTATCCTATGGCACTGTTATGCTATATATAAAGGTTTACTGCATCAAAACGTAAAATCCAATTCATCTCATCATGTTTTGAGGAGTCCAAGTGTGTGAAAATATTTTTTTTTTTTTTTTTTTTTTCATTCTTGAAAAGGTGTATTGACAGAGTTTAGTACTGGTGGAATATATGCACTGAGTTAAATGTTTGCATATATTATAATGCATATATAATGCATTATTTTATGATAGATGATTGGTGAAAGAAAATCTAAATATATGCTCAGCCTCTGTAAAATGTCAGTATGAAAGAACCAATTAAATTCAGTTATAGATGATATTGCGAATATTAAAGGCTGATTCAGAGATTTTGAAATATAATTTTTTTGTGTGTAATAATTGAAAATAGTCAACTGAAAATAAGATGTCCCTAAAACGGCCAATTCCAAAGTTTGAGACGAATCAAATTTTTCGTTTTCATGCAGTAAATATTTATGTATGGATAAGAGTGCCATAGGATACTGTGTAAAACAAAAGTTCTGGATCCGGAATTTTATAACACAGCTGTGATTAGTATAGGGACAAGCATTATGTATATGCAAAAATCCCGATTTGTTTGAAAATTGAGGGCGCCCTCCTCGGAAAATCTATGAGTCAGCCTTTAATACAAGCATTAATTGTAAGCCATATATTATTGCTGCTGACATTTATATATAGAACCTTAAAGTATCAAAGCAACTTACAGATATCCGCTGCCATTAGAATACATCAGTTTCCATACAAATGCCCACGGGCACACTCAACCTTTGGGTGGCACTCAATGGACAAATCTTCTTCATAGTTCCTCATTTTGCACCTGGGTGGAGAGAGGCGGCAAGTGAGGGAAAGTGCCTTTGTCAAATGTGCACAACACATTGACCGGAGTGGGACTTGAACCCACAACATTGGGTCATGAGACAGCCGTGTATCCACTGGACCACGTGTGTCCTAATTCATTGCATGAATAGAAAATTAAAGAATTCTTGACTACAAGCTTGCAATTTAATACAAAAACCATACCATTTGAAGGAAAGTTCAAGTTCAAGTTCAAATTTAATCAGCATAACATATCGTACGAGACAGAAATATGTAATACAGATAATAATAATAATACATAAAGTATCAATTGTAGACGGTAAGATAAAATGGTGAGGTATATGATATGATATGCTAGGACAGCAATGGGACAACCCGATAGGGCTTATGGTTATATTGCCTGGCCCTGTAATACATAAAAGTAAAATATACTCATATACAATAATGATACAACACAGCTTGTTTGAAATGGACCAAACGAGAGAAATAAAACAAAAATATCACGGCGACAAACTCCTGACGACCATAGTTGGAGCATCTATGCCTCCAACTACATCCTGTGAAAATCTGATGAAACTACACCGCGGGCAAATGTGATTTTTCATCAAAATCTAGTATACACGGTTTCTATGGATATAAGAATAACAACATACAAACAGACCCCTATAGGCCTACATGGCAGATACCGCAATGGAAATTTCTGATTTTGCGGAGGTAATAATAGGTCGTGTATGTCCCTACTTATAACAGTTGTCAAAAATTTTGTGTCGCCATTACTTAAAATCGCTCTAAAAATAAAAGAGACAGTTTGCACGGGGTCAAACAGACGTGGTTACAAGTGTATCAAATGAATAGTACATATGTAATATACAAAACAAAACCCAAACAGAGGTCAAAACAAAACAAAAACAAAAACAATATGTCTAAGCTAAAACAAACACTTAAAGACATATCATGATTTGAAAAATATTTGAAAATTTGCATATATTAATAGCTTCAAAGTGAAGGAAAGATCAACGAACAGGCAAGCATTGGCAGTAAAGTTCTTTTGTGATTGGAATGTCCATCAATCCATCCATCCACCCACACATCTTCTAATTTTCATCGTTTCCTGAGATTAGAGATGTGAAAACTTGCATTTCCAATGGCAGCAATTTACCATTGTATGACTTCAGTTCTGTTAACACCTATTGCGGTTCATAAACTGACTCTTTTTGGTCACCCAATTCCCCATTTTTTGTTTTTTCCCCTCCCATTCCTAATGAATTTCATTGTATTTTTTCTCTAAATTTTGTTCTCTGTTGACCCATTTGTGTTAACCACCTTGTACAAATTTGATGTCTGACCCTTTCTCTCGCATCTACAAACCTTTTTCTTTTTTGACAGCTCTTCTACATCCCTCCTCCTCATATGACAGCAATGACGTAACCAAGACTGCCGCTATTTCTAGCCAGTACTACAATTATGAGAAACCTTCATACCCACAGCCCCGCATTCTCTATTATAGTCTCTTATCTTTCACTTCAATGCATGTAGCCTCAGTAAGAAAGCAGATGACCTAGTTACTACATTGCTTTCCTTCCCGCCACATTTTGATATTAGATGTTTCTCCGAAACTTGTTCAACTCCGAAGATGAAGCTTCCCTCATTGACCTTGGTAACTACTCTGTCGAAAAATTCAATTCGATCAGGTCGTCGTGGAGGGTGTCTGTCTTTTGTTTTCCCTGAGCTTAGCTATGTTAACAGAGACCTGACCTTTCCATTAATAGCGTGATGTGATTCTCTTTTTATTTGAAAGTTTATACAATTACTCTAAGGGTTATGTTGGTTTTGTAGTCTACAAACCCGATTATGTCGTTTTCCCGATTTCATTAAGAACCTTCACACCGGACCCTTAGACACCTTTCCAATGAAAAGAAGATATGAGGTTGACTCATTGGTGATTTCAACATCAATCTTTTGGCTCATCAATCGGAGTCCCAAGTGAGAGAATTCATTAATGAAGTATTCCCATGATTTTATTCCCTCTATGTCGTCCAACTCGAATAAGACAAATATAAACATTTGTCCACACAAGGGTCAGTTTAATCGACAACATCTTCCCCAACGACATCGGATGATCGCCTTAACATCCAATTCAGGTCTTATTTACTGACCTCCTCGGATCATTTTCCCAATCTTTATCAATAATCAAATATATCTAGACTTATACAATCTCGCCGAAATCCCACTCAGTCCGTTCCCGCCAACTCAAGCCATTAATATCAGAAGCCTACTAACCTGCTCTTTCCACTGCTGATTGGCATGAAGTAATTGACTCCACAGACCCGGAGCAGGCCACAGTATATTTGAGCATAAATTTCAACATTGTTGCAGCCATCATTGTCCTATTATCATTAAAAAGAATTTCCAAAACGTAATACACCTAAAAAGCCCTGGGTTACCAAAGGTTTAATCAAATCTATTAAAACTAAAGATAAACTCGATAAACTTTAATGTTCAAAACCAACTACCCGATTAATAAAGTTAAATATACAAAGTACCGTAACCACCCTAAACTCACGACTTCGGCTCAGCAAAAAATCATTTATCTCATCTAACATTGAGAAAACAGAAATAATACTCAACTAATGTGGAAAACTTGAACAATTTATGAGGACGGAATAAAACAACTTAAAAAACCTCCGATTTTTTCCTTTACTAGCATGATTAAAGACCTTACAAAATACGAAATGCTGAATTTTAATTTATTTTTTGCACAAATTGGTAAAACACTGCTGAAAAATTCCTAATCCTCCACCAACACTTCAAACCCCCATCTTGCATTAACTCTAATCGTTATTTATGTCACTACTTCCCCTGAGGAGTTATTTAACCTAACCTCTAAACTTAAACCTAGTTACAGTAGTGGACGGACGGTATTAGCAGAACGCTACTAAAAACAAATTGTTCCATCAATAAGTGAGGTCACTGCCCATATTTTTAACTTATCAATAACAACTGGTACTGTATTACAATCCCAATTAAAAATAGCCCAATGTGACCCCTTATTTTTTAAGAGGGTGATAAACAGGATTTCTCAAAATATCGCCTATATCCATTTTCCACGTGATAAACTTCTTAAAAAGTTGTATATGTCCGTTTATTTACTTTATCACAAAGAATAACATCTTCTCAAACAAATGTGGCTTTAGGCCTAAGAGATTCTACTTTAATGGCAATCAACAAACTTTACTGTACTATGCACAAAATTAGACAAACAAGTTACATACAATGGCATTTTTCTTGATCTAAGCAAGGCCTTTGATACCATCAAACCATGAAATTCTTCTATATAAAACTTTTGATTTTTGGTATCAGAGCCTTGCCAACGGATTGATGAGAAGCTACCTGACAGGCAGATATCAACGATTGATCTACAACAACATTACCTCTGACTCCGTCAGCAGCACATGCGTGTTCCGCAGGAGGGCTCTATACTTGGCCCTCTCTTATTCCTACTTTACATAAATGATTACCCCTCAGTTCTAAAAATTCCCCCAGTTTATTTTATTTCTGATGAGACACGAATATTTCCACTCAGGACCCGCTTAGTTATTAGTTAGTTAGTTAGACCCAAAGTTTTAAATCCGTTTGTTTCCCCGGTTTACGAGGGTGGCCGGATTCACAGAACACTCAGCACTACTGCTGTGTGGGGAGTTATTGGAGCAAAAGATTAATTGACCGGATGCCATTCCTGACGTCAATCCCAGTATCGGTGGGGGGCCTAGCCTTTGGGCAACTTTGCCCCAACATGCAAGGCAGCATGTGCGGACGGACCGCCACCAGCTCTCCAGAGCCGACAACCTTGTAGGTAGATCTTTCTTTTCATTCTAACCAGGGTAAAACCCAGCTACCCTCCTCATCAGATTCCTTACAAATCCGATGGGGGAGTCGGTTTACCGCCGACGAATCGGCCCTGGGACAGGTAGTACTGGTTACAAGGATCCCGTAGCAGGCCTCAAAGAAAACCCTGACTGAATGGAAAAACCTAAAATGAGCAACTAATTAAATTAAACACTGAACTTAAACAAATATCTAACTGGTTAAGCTAAATAAACTTTTCTCTAAAATATAAAAAAGACTAATATATGATTTTAAAAATAAACACTAGTAATAAACCTAAAATGATTTTAATATTCAAATTGATGATACTTCCAATCCTTCAGGTTGATTCAACCAAATTCCTTGGCCTAATAATTGACCCTAATATTTCCTGGAATTCCCATACACAGCATGTATCCAAAATAGTTTCCAAAACATTGGTGTGATTCGTAAGGTACGTTTTATCTTCCCCAGCATCCACTTAAGACTCTTTAACAATTCTCTAATTCTTCCATATCTGTCATATGGTGCGATGATTCTGGGATTGATCCTAACAACTCCATTCTTGAATCTGTCTTTCTTCTTCAAAAACGCGCAATCCGTTACCTGTATCCAATTCTCTATGGTCGCAAATATGATCCCCTTTTATCTCTTTTTCTACTCTAAAGTGCGCGATATCTATCAACTTCAAAGTGCCTCTTTTATGTACAGTATCACCAACCATCTTCTTTCATTGGATCTTAATTCTGAAGACTTCTTTAACGTTGACCCCACTCCTTCCCACAAATTATGATACCAGGCATGATAATGACCCCTTCATTACCCACCACTGTTCTTGTCAGTAATACCTCCAAATCCCAAGGTCCTAAGTTATGGATGCAACTGGCCCTCGAACTCCAGAATTCCCCCCCTTATCATCCTTGAAAAATAAGTTTAAAAAGTCTTCTTGTCAAGCGTATGTTGACATTCCTTCTTAATAGATTTTCTTTTACTTTTTCCTTTTCTTTGTATTTTAATACTCATATATTCATATCCCTATTCACACTTATTATCGTTTAGATCTCCTCTTAACTTGTCCTTTCATCTATAAACATGAAGTCATACACCATGTTGGTTCCTGTTTTCCTGTCACTGTACATTTGTCTCGTCGCCCCCCCCCTTGTTATTATTGTGGTTTTTACCCTTTTGCAGAGGGCACTGCGACTCCACGGGCCTTGCTTTTAGGCAGTGGCCTCGTCCCTTCACCATGTATGCATCTATCTCAAAATACTGCTTTGTAATTGGTTCTCTCCCTGTATTTGTCACATCTATATGTTTATCACTTTTGCAAGTCATATCTCTTACCATAGTTCTTAAGTATGTTCTTTATCTTCTGTAATACACCAAATAGATGCTCCCTGTGTACATAACCTCTGGTTATCTGTATTAAAAAAAAAAAACTTTGTTTAGGTTTATCATTTTGTTTATACTGTTTTTGGGATGGACCATAACATCTGAATTGAAAATGAATATGAAATTTAAAATTTGGATGAAAAACACTCTCATTGGACTATACAGGGTTCAACGAACTTTCCATTATGGCCGGTTTCAATGGTGGGGCAATTTTTTATGAATATTAAAAAGGCCTACAGTTGTAAAATACGCAAACAGCCATGTAAGTCTAATTGTCAGTCAGGAATAAAAAATTGTATTTTTTTGGCGTAACCCAACCGACCCTAAAAAACCAACCGACTCAAAAGTTTTTATATGCAAATTAGCACAAAATTAAAAAAAAAAATATTCTGCAGACCGACCCCATTATTTTCATCCACATATTTTTTACCAACACAAATACGAAAAAATAAACAAACCAAGAACAACAACGCAACTACCACAAGTAAAATCAAAGATCTTTGCTATGTCATTGAAAAAAAGCTTTAAATAGTATGCCTCTTTGTTCATTTTTAGAAAAAAACATTGAGAAGATCTGACCGCCCCCGACCCTCCCCTGATATTTTTTCTCTTACGCCAAACAAACATTTGTTTTTATGCCTAAGTGTTCCACAATAAAAAACTCTCGTTCACGTTTGATGTTTCCAATCACCATTTCATCGCATCACCTTTTATGGAAGCGCACAACCAAGGGGTAGACATCCAATCTAACAGCAACGCGAATTCAAATGTGCAATCCGGGTGCTAAGTCTGTTTCAAAGACTATAAAGGGATTAGCATCGATAATGTGAGAGAATTCGAAAAAATGTGGAAATGCATTTTTTTTAAAACTTATAAATCCGAGGATTAAGTTGGTCCAATTTCATATAAAACTGTTTTAAAAATGTAGAACCAAACCACCAAATAGTGAAAAAATGAAGTATTTTCCGGAAATTTGTGTCATCCCGCCTCCAGCATGACATACAACGACCGGCGTCTCAAAATCTGCACTAACAGCTGATTGATGGTTTCAAACCAGTACAGAATAACAAGAAATTCAATAATGTTTGTGGTGTGAGGTCAATGTATTGTCATGTGCACAATATCCCTGGAAATCTGTGGATATTTCCACCGGGAAAGGCTTTTTTTGATCTCATGTCGAAATTTTGATACGCACGTTAGAAATTACAGAATCAGATAAAAAGGTACTCTGCCTTTCTTAATACAAACACTGATTTTCAGCCAACCACTTTAGGTTATGTTCGCATTTTCCGTTCCAGTTATAAAAATATAAAATATGAATTTTGATGAGTTTTTTCGGTTTTCGGATATGCAAATCGCTGCTATCCCTTTAACAGTAAGAGAGCACTCTGACGCTTATCGAACGTTACACACAGAACCTTGGACTCAAGACTACAATAGTGGGCAGTGGGGTTTGACCCCCACACCTTTTTATTTGACCCCAAACCCTTTTACTGAGACGCCTTTATACTGAAAATTTCGGACCCCCACCTCTTTACCATTCGCAAGCAATATTTATGATTACCAGTAATGGTAAACAGTAACATAAATTCCAATCACAGCATTGCCTATGTGCGCTGTATAATAAAGTGCCAATTAGCATTTCTAAATTTTTTTTTTGTTGACCCAGTAATCCAAATAGCACACAGAGGTACACAATGAACGTTGAACAAAAATGTTTGGGTTCGATACAACATCCCTGTGAAAATCATGAGTGCCAGCCAGCCAGTCAAGGCTCGGTTCAGACTGCCATTACTGAGCAGTCCGCATGTTACCAATTTGGGTACAATGATCCCTCTCCAATATCAAAAGTCTTTTCATAAGTCAGACCCCTTTCTATCAGCTTTTTCTTTCTTCCTCAATCTCATTTGCATCAAATTCCTCAATTTTCGCATCAGAATCTGAATCTTCTTCGCCAAAATCACGCGATCCGAATTCCCAACTCCCGTTGTGTGCTAAAATCATCGGGAGTTTCAGATCGTGTGATCATTTAACGAACAGGGGGAAGACACAAGCTATTTTTAGTAAATAACTATTGACCAATCACCGATAAAACATGATCTAAAACTGATGCTATTGGAGGCTCCACCCGCTGAGTATATAACATGCTCCATGATCTCCTGTTTGGCAAATCGGCGAGACTGACATGGAAGCGATATACACATTTATGCAGCAAGGCGAAGGAAGTGTAATAGTTTACGTTTCAATTTTAAAACGGACACCCTTTATATTTTCGTCTTCACGCTTTATAACAAGTCCCCCTCTTTTTAGATGAAAAAGTCACCCCCCCCCTGTCCGAGTTTTCAAAATTTTAAGACACGGCACGCATTATAATGAGTGTACTGCCCACTATGGACTAGGCCTGGTCACGATATTTAAATCTAAAGTGACCGTTATGGGAAATTACACTATTTTTGTCAGCGGGGGGTTAACCACTACCCCTGCACGGATAACTATTGAAGTCCATAAATTTTTCCTAAATTATCATGATATTACGAGATCGTTTGAGCAAAGGTTTAAGAGATGATTTTGTTAAGGGGCCACTGGGAACAAGAGACTGCCCTAGTAAATGCCGTAGCAGTCCCCAAATTCTGTTTGGAAATCCCCAATGCCCCAATAGAGCAGATCGTGTCTACCCCCCACCTGAGCAAACACGCATTTCAGAAGGAAGCCTATGGTGAGATAAAGTTCATAACACGGATTCCTATACCCAAAACAGGTGGTATTGCCACCAAAATTAAGCCAATTGAACTAAGAAAAAACAAAAGAATTGAGTTATGGTCAAAAATCAAATTTTTGACAATTTGGCAGCCATTTTGGATTTTGATGGGGCACCCCTGTTTTCCACCCTTTTTTCATTTTGTTCTTCAAAAAGTGTGATCATGGTGATTAAAGAGTCTTCAAATGATCCTGTGTTTTTAAAGTGATCTTGAACATTGAAACCTTCTGTAGGCCCCCTCTAAAATCAGTGTCGTAGAGCCAGTTGGGGCGGGGGGGGGGGGGCAAAGTGCCCCTCTGTCAAACATTTTTGAGGGGAAACTCGGAAATAAAATAACCAATATTCAGTTAAATCGTCCCCTTTTTTTGATACTTTTGCCCAGCAAACTCTAAATATAAGTTTGCATTTTCCGAAATGCATAATAGTATAGCATTGCAAAAGTGTTTTTGATGAGTGTTCTATTAATAAATGATTACCTCAAGGTATGTGATTACATCAATTCAATATAATAATACCAATAATATAGGATCATGTTTCAAATTTTTTCTTTTCTCAAATTACTTATCAACATAACATATGCAATTGGTTCTATTAATTTAATCTAAGTGTACATCCATTGATTTAATTCTCACCTTGATTGTTATCAAGGTTCCTAATAGTATTAATCCTAGTAAACATTAACGGTCCAAATCATTGATTTTTGTCCCTCTGAAAACAATAACAAGAAAATTCAGAGTTTACATAGACAGATTTTTTTTTATTTTTAGCTAATCATTCCTTTATGTTTTATATAGCTTAAAGGGTACATTGTTTGTATTTAGCATAAGGCCAAATTTAAAAAGTCCTTTGTGTCAAAGCCCTGCACGTCTGGAAAACATGCGTCGTATTTTACCTTTTGAATTTGAGAAAATGATTTTTTTTTCTTAAAAAAGTAAAAGAACTAGAAATTTTCATCATTGCAAACTTCATACACGCTCAAATACAGACTGCCCGCCCGTATTACAGTCACAATGTACCTTGTACTCTTAAAATTCAAGGACTAAAATTTGCGCCATGGGGGGGGGGGGGGCCAACTTCGGTGAGAAACAAAGTTTGTATATTTGGGGTGGGTAATCATCACCAACTGGTTTCCCTATCAGCCCAATAGAACCATTTGCAACATCCCCGAAATGCATCTCATCGTTTCCCCATTTCCATCCGGGAACTTATACCAGGCTCAATTTGGAGCGTACTAAACTACAGAAAACTAACTTCCACCCTATCTGTGACGTTGCACTATAGTTGTGTATCGTACGTCAGGTGACAAGTAGGGCAAGTTTACTAATCAAAACTATCACGTTTTGTCGGGAATTTCAACACCAGTGCCTGATTGATTTTTGTTCCATAGATATTCTTTACATATTTTTGTAAAACTTCATACGTGAAAATGGGTATTGTATTGTATTTTAGGCACTGTTTCGTCGACAAATTTTTATTGTAAACATGACCTCTGTTACAGTCCCGGATGGAAACGGGCACCGAATGAGATGCATTTCGGGGATCGTGTCAATAGTCTATTAAACCACCCACCCTCTTTGGAAGTATATAGAGATATATTTAGTGGATTTAATCTGTGGCGTAACAATGGAAAATTAAAGAATGACGGATTTAGAAACAGTATCGCGGGCGTGCAGAATCAACACACCTGGCCATACACTTAATAGTTACCAATGTCAATGTGAAAGTGATTCCAAAACGCCTAATTAAATATAGTCATAGTTTACTGCTTGTTGTAGTAACACGACAAGAATGGAGTTGAGTAATAGTTTTACATTTAACCACCTTTGTGCATTCAGGCAGTTATAAATTTGTGACCTTATGGTAGATGGAGACTAAATTACAGATAAGCAACGCTTTCGTAGAACAACTTGACATCAAGACAGCAGAGCACATTCTAATATTCTGTTTCTGTGTTTTTTATTTCGCTAAAATTGTCATAAGTAGGTAGAGGGTTGTCTTAATGAATAGTTCATATTCAGGAAAAAAAAATAAAAAAAAAAGTAAAATAAAATCACATTCTGCATTAGTTTTGACAGGAGAGCTTTGAGACAAAAGATTTTTTTAAAATGTGGCCTAAACAGTCTTTAATTTTAATATAGCTTAAAGGAAACACGGCTTTAAGGCCCTCGATTTATTGGGAAATATAGTAATTTTTTAATGTTGTATTTTCAAATACTACCACTAAAAATGTTTTTTCTCTTTTCCTCCTCTTTCCTTCAAAATAGTTGCCTGCTATGTTCTGATATTCTCTTACCCAATTTAGACTATTTTGTAATGTTCAAGTTGTCTCACTTAAAGAGTTATTGTTTTTTTTCCACATTATCTAAACATTTTAGGGTTCACAACACAGTATCTGTAGCTTTTTGCTTTAAGTCTTGCTGATTTTCTTAAGTCGGGCAAATTATATCTTATATATGAAACTGAGGCCTTTGTGGTCAGTGAGTGCATTTTCTATTTTGCCAGAAATATGAAGTTTTGAGTTGTAAATGCCAAAAGAGTACAAAATGAGAAGGAAAATACTGTTTTATGCAATTGTCTTTTTAAAGGTGGATGGCCCCGATTTAGGATATGGAAGTTTTTCACAGCTTTGCTAGATTGGCCTTTCACTCCAAACACCCCATCTGTAAGTTTTGCGCGGGGGGAAGGTTAATAGAACTGGATTAGTAACGCTCTTATCACTCCGTTTTTATGTGCGAGCTAAAACCGTGATTTTGTAAGCCCATAGAGTACTGTGTAAAATTAATATTGGTCGACAAGAATGGTGTCCATTTTCGCTCATACTTCTAAAACCACACATCCTTTTGACTCTAAGATGTCCCCAGGTAATAAAAAATAGTAGCTTTCTCTGAATACCAAAATGTTGAACCACTTCCGGTAAAATCTGGGGCTTCTGGAACGAGGCTATTTAAGCTGATCGGGCCATGACCTTTAAAGTGACAATTAAGGTAAAAAAAATCAAATATATGGTTGGTTTTTCACAGCTTCTTGTCCACATCAGTGTTAATGCTCTACATTAATTTTCCTAAAGTTTGCTTCTTTAAATTCCCAGAAAACTGTTTTTGTTATCCTCACTGACTGTACACTGGTCCTGACCATTATGTTAAAAATCAGAAGTATAATAAAAACCTAAAAGAAGAAAAAAGAATGTTTTGCTATATTTTTTTTAAATCAAACTGGAGCTATTGAGAATGAGGGATTAACAAAACGGAAGCGATCTAAAATGTTTTAGTGAAACAGGTCCATCAACTTCTGCATTTTAATTGCATCTGAAAGTTCACCTTTTGCGGTTTTAAAAAAAAACACCACTTTAACATAAATTTAAAAAAAATGCTTTTTATGTAAAATTATGATACAGGCTTCAAATGGGGTATTATGAATTTTCCATATGAACCCTTTCCCCCAAGAACCACTATGTCACCACTTTTCAAGGATGTGCATTATTTAAAGAAATAGATGCCCTTTGTTTGGCGATTCCCCCAGCACCTTCATTTTTTAATGGTTCACTAGGAAATCATTGAGAAAAGGTTATTTCAACATTTCAGTTGATTGTGATAAGCATTTTTATGTTATAAGCAAATGTGTGTTCACGGTGCCCCATAGGCTGTGTTGTAAATTTACCAACATATGAAATTTCTTCCAGAGTATATCAAATTTTGCATGGTACGTAAGCTTAGCACCCAGATTAGACTTGGGCAAACCTTCAGATATATAAAAATCTCAACCTGGTTGAGGTTCTTTTTCTTATCTATCCAAACACAGTGAATCTTCTCAAATATGATCAGCCAGAATGGTTACAATTGTCTGGCTACTTCACTGATTTTGCAAGGTCTTTGGTCTGGGTAACATGTTGCTCCGCAGTGGGCCAGCCCAAGAGTGTTTCCATGTCTGTGGTGCTGTCCACAATCACAGGTAGTGTCCCTATCTGTTTCAAGGTAGCCCACACTTCTGCAAGGAAATCTTAGATTGGCCTGAGTTGGTTCTCTCTCTGTTGATACAAGTCGCCATTCAGCACATGGGGTGTCAGGTCCAGGTGGAAGACGTTCACCAGGTTCGATACCAATAGATTTTACTTACTTGGGTTGATAGCAAGTCTTTCTCCTTAGAGACTGTTGAAATGAATTTACGGGAATCGGCAGACATCCACAGTCAATTCCCATTGATTGTTGTTCCCTGGTTTTTCCCTTTACTGTCTGGGCCATAACATATATGGCACCGCAGATGCTATATGCAGATTTTGCAGGTTATGCTCTTCGTATTGTTCTAATGTTTGTCTTCACATTTTAACTCCCAGATGTGTTTTAAATAACAACTTACCCTCATTAAAGACACTATCACTGAATTCACTCCAAAGAGTGAAGATCTTTGAAATTTGGTAGGAAATAGTCTTAAAGTGAAGGAAAAGCCCTTGTAAAGCTGTAGAATTCTCATAAGTACTTTATCCAAC
>JAMKCH010008630.1:0-29970 GCA_023653785.1 Ophioderma brevispina
ACCACAGAGGGTTTACTATCCCTAATGGACCAAGAATTAGCTCATAGTTGTTTTGTTAAGCTGTGATACCTGTTTCCTTTAAATTTAAACAAATCATCCATTTTAGCACCCACCAATAGCAACTTGGACAGTTAAAGCCCTACTAAGAGATTTCCCGAAGAGGGCACTCAATTGTCAAACAAATGTGTTTTTTGCACATACTAATGCTTGTCCATATACTAAACACAGTGTGAAAGAGCTAAGGTCAAATCAAAGTCCTTCATATAAACAAATCACAACTTGGTTATGTAAATTTACGGATCCAGAAATTAGTGATACACAGTATTGTCACGAACTCTATACGTCACAAACCGTTAAAGCTATCTAATTACTAAACTGAGGTATACCAGAGACTTATTTCTCAGCCCACAGCCAAGACCGGGATTCGAACCCGGGACCCTCGGTCTCAAGTTGAGCAGCGCCAGGCAATAGAGCTAAGAGGAATTCCCCGTTAGGGTCTATTGACACTAACGGACTTTATACCTTGTGACAGGATCAATATGGAACAATGTATAATACGGGCATAAAATGTTTATTGCATGGAACAAAAAATCCAATACATCTCAAACTTTGGAATTGAGGAGCATTTTAGGTGACTATCTTTAGTTTCTAGTTGATATTTTCAATAAAGATATTTTTCAAAAACTCTCCGAGTCAGCCTTTAAAAACAGTATTGTCATTGACTAGGGTGTCTGCGTATTAATCATAACCTTCCATAGGGGTTTTGTGGAACAATAATGACAACAGTAACAATTCATGGGGGACGGTGTTGGCGCAGCGTATTTCCCTCGCCTTTCACCCATGAGGTATCGGGTTCGATTTTTCCTGCAGGGGGCTCGTTCGCGGTGGCTTCATGGAATTTGGTTTCGCGATACACTACTCGTCACGAGGTTTTATCCGGGTACTCCGGTTTCCTACTGCTTCTAAATCGAGTTATTGGCATATCAGTTCTGGTATTATGGTTCTTGGATGTGCTGAGCCGCCTGTCATGGCAGCCGCACCAGCGCCTTGATCACGTTAGATCGGAAGATGTCGGGTGCGTAAAAATAACAAATATATTATTATTATATATCAATTTAGATCCTAACAGCCGACGTGGCCAAATGAATTTCCAACGCAATTTATCCTATCTGAAATGCATTTGCTTTTTTACAGCATCACAGTACATCACATTTCCACCACCACAAAGTTTTCATGATGCCATGGGTGATCTATGCATTACTCATTTACTCTAAAAAAAATCCCCAAAAGGTGCCAGAAATTGGCTCATAGCAAGTTTTTTAGATGATCCAGCCATGAAATATTTCACTGAAAGGTCACTAAAAGATATAGGGCAACTTTCCGCTGAACAAAGTGTCTTATTTTTTATATAAATTTTCAAAAATATTGTGTCTTCATCGTTGGTGTCCTGTTTAAGAGTATATTACCCAGTGCCACTGATATATGAAACAAATCCCATAATGCTTTGCACTGTACATATTTCTTGTATTAGTTCTGGGTGGGTGACCTGATCGACAACCTCATCCCCCCACTTTACTCCTATCATATAATTGAGATTTTGGTATCAAAAGAAAGTTCATATTTTTCCTTGTTAACCCAGTGAAATTTAAGGCCCAGGAAATACTTTTTTTTTATGTTATGAACAAAAACGTCTATGTGGTCAACCGCATTAAAGGGCCATGGCCCGATCGCTGATAGCCTCGTCCAAGAGAAGATATCAGTAGCTTCCCACAATGCATTGCTTCCAATGGAAGTTTTTGTACAGGTAGTCATGTGAATCGTTAGAGATGAAACATTCTTAAAATGCAAGTTTGTTATCAGTACTGTCAATTTAGCCATGTTTCATCTCTAACGATTCACATCAGTACCTGTACAAAAACCTCCATTTGAAGCAATGCATTGTGGGAAACTAATGAAATCTTCTCTTGCCTCGTCCTATCCAAATGCACTGTTTCAACTCAAAATTTTTAATTAAATGTTTTCGGTGATATGCTTCCATATGGGGGGGGGACATCACATGAAAAATCGGATCATTATCGGGTCACCATCTTCAGTTTAAATATTCAATGGATTATGTTATGATATGTACTCTTAAGATTATAGGCCTAAACAATTTTTAAATCAGAACTGCAATCTGGGAATGGTAAATGCTAGTACTGTGACATAACACACCGCATCATCCTGTGTGTGTGTGGCCCAACATGCTGCCCTACCTTGCACTTTGATCACGATGATAAAACAAATATTATACTATACAACGAACACTTTACAACTTGATTACAACATTAGGTCTTGGTCCGCTGATAATTCAGATATTTGAAAACTCTGTAAAAATGGTTTTGAGGATACCAATCATTTTATGTTTACTTGTGATGCACTTGCAAAATCAGAGAGGAGGAATTTACCAATCTTAGAAATGATCTGATGTCTCATAATTTCCCTAAATTCTGGGACTGGTTTTATTTTGAAAATAATGAAGTTAAATACTTTCTGATGTTAGAAAACATATTTGTAATTGACAGTCTCCTTGGTAAAATTTTTGATAGTAATTGTAAAAATTATATCTATCGTGCCTGGAAACAGGTGTTATTTGAGATCCGTCCATGTATAATCTCAAATTTCCAGGCTAAAATTAGTCATAGATTCTGCATACTTGCATAGCCTATTTATTTTGCTACATTTACTTTCATGTTCTTGTTGCCATAATTGTATTCATGTGTGTATACGCGAGAGTGTGCGTGTGAGTGTGTTTTACAGCCAAATATCTTTTGCGTGATCAATAATAACCAATATTGTTGTTTCCTTAATAATATTTGTCTCATAATTATTGATCGCACAAGATTTTCTGGTTTGCAGTTGTCACATTTTGTATGTTTTTGTTTTTTTATGCTTTATTTATTTTGTTATCTGTGTAAATATGCACAATTTGTGTATTTTTATTCTTTGTATGTTGGATGCACCATCGGGTAGATGGGTGCCACTGTTGTAAAAGTGAATTTCAAATAAAACTGAAACTGATACTATTTGTTTTAATCTTAACATGAATGTAGCAAGCCTAGACAACCAGCTCTCAGTACGGTAATAGAACTCTTCAACCTGTAATTTCCAATAGTGAATAAATATAGTGATTCTTATCATCGGCAACCTTGAGTCCATTCACAATAAAAAGGCTTTGTGACATATTGTAGCTTTACAAATAAAATGTGTTTCACAGAAGAGTTTTATAGTGAATTTTTTTACAGCAGGGAATCCAAACATCGCTGTTGTTGGTTTGAGTTAAGCCATTTATATGGATCATATCAATTCACAAAATTTTTAAATTTATCAAAATGTAAGAGGTTCCCTCTTCTATTGGACACATTGGGAAAAAGAGGGAAGTCCTACAAACAGAACAAACAATTGCAGAAGTCAGAATTACTTGGCACATATCTTTACCATGCATGCCCCACTTAACACAAAAATTGTTGACTGAAACTCTATAGTCTGTTCACTCTAAATGGAACTGTACCTGCGATAGTGTACATGTCAGGCTGGAAAAATGCAATTTCCCGGGAACACAATCAAATGTCCTTCAAAGATTATGCTACATTCCCTTCATTCTTATTTTTCTTTTATTTACATGACTAGCAATTTCCCTCCCAATAGTCAGATTTCCCTGGAACCAGTTCCAGTTCCACACTTTTCCAGACCTGGATCGTACATTGAGGAACATGAAGGAAGAATTAAGGACACCAACCTCGTCATGATGCACTCCAAGGTGAACATACATTACCAATGCAAGGGGGAGTATTAGCAACAATTTTATAATTAATACAATTAGGAAAAAAATGACGTCAAATTCCACCAATTCACACAGACGACTCTTCTTCACTAAGAGATTGGACATGCACTGTAAAGAAAATGAGTTGCTATTGGATGCATGATACATCTCATTGTTAGTAACCACATCGTGTATTTTGCCACAACTTGAACAGCTTCCTCTGACTGTATGTTTTTAGACTCAATGGCAATTTGAGGGTGTCCACATACTCACGTGAACAGGTAATGATCGAATCAAATCTATTACTCATGATGATGTGGAACATTCCCCTGATCAACTGCATATTGAGATCTAAGGTTTCCTTGCAGAATGGGCTACCTGGAAGCAGCGCAGACTTATGGTTATGGAGGCCGCACCACAGACATGGAACATCTTTGCTGCCCCTGTTGCCGCAACAATACACAGACACAGGACCTTGTGGAATTCAATAAAGCAGCCAGACATGTACTCATCTCTGGCTAGATCATAATTGAGAACAAGCAGATATCAGTAGCTTCCCACAATGCATTGCTCCAATGGAGGTTTTTGGACAGGTATTGATGTGCATTTTTCAGAGTGAAACATGGCTAACTTAAAGTTCATGATTACAAACTTGCATTTTTGAATGTTTCATCTCTTAAATTATTCACATGACTACCTGTATCAAAATCTCCATTGTAATCAATGCATTTGTGGCGAAGCTATGAATCTATCTCTTATTGAGACCACTGTGTTTGGATGTGATAAGATAGGAGATCAAAGTCATGATATACTTGAGGTAAACATGCTGTAGTAACTACATTGTGTATTTTGCCATAACTAAGCTAGTGTCCCTGCCTGAAAATTTGCGATACAACTGACACAAGAATGGGGTCAGATTCCGACCATACACAGCTGACCATGAACATAAAGTCTTTTCCAACCATAGGATGGAACATGACCACTAATACAAAGACAACAGCAGTGATTTGGAAAAATATTTGAATGTTGCAGGAATAGCTTCAGTGAAGGATAATTCTGTAGAATTCTCATAATTAACCTTTTCAGCTGTATAAATCACAGAAAGGAAGAAAACGGCATGTCCAAGATCACGATCCCCATTCAATCACGTGTTTGTATAATTGTCCGTACGGACATATGAACTAAATCTGATCCTGTGTGTGCTCTGGTCCTTATCATTTGTAAAAACAGGTATGTTAGGATACTACCACTTGTTACATACATACAAAAATCTGATTTTTGATATTTTTTTCGATTGCGGATTTAGCAAATCACTGATAGTCCTTTAACACTACAAGAGACCAATGTACTAATAAATGTCAAAGTGAATACTTACTATTGCAACAAATCCTCTGACTAAAAGGTCACATTGTATACTTAACAGTGTTAGTAGCCTGAGCCCCAATCGATTGAACACGAAGAGTTGACATAATGATTTCCGTACATCTTTTATCTCCTGATGACACAAGCCTTCATTGCCATTTATCTTCAAAGGTATTGACTTTTACTGACCAGTCACTCACAGACTTCACAATACACGGCTCAATGGTGTATCGCTATGCAGGCTTCTCTTTAATTGGTTTGAAATAGCTCAGCTTTGTACTGAGTGGTTTGTTCAAAGGAAACCTGCTTTGTTGGAGTAATTTACACTGAAATCCAGCGAGCTAAGTTTGACTCTGAAGTCCCCTGGTCTGAATCCCTTACAAGATACTGTTTTGGTGTTAATAGCAATTTAGATTCATAAGGTGAAAATAAACTTTTTGAGGAACAAGTGTTTACAGATCGTGCTTCAAACTGGGGTTCTTTTGATGGATCATGAATGAATATCGCCTCAACTGCAATGTCTTAAGAACTGCAGGAGAAGCAGAAAAAGGGGTCTTAAAGTGACACGAGAGATTTTTAGGAGCGAATTGCTCTCAAATTGGACAGGATCGATTTTGTCGACCACCTACCCGAACTTTTTAAGGTTTATTGGACAACAAGTAGAAAAGAAAGCCGTAACATGTTTTGAACGATGCCTGACGAGCGTAATTGTCCCCATCAGAACCCACGCTTTTACTTTCTGTTCCTGCAAACGACAAAAGTATAAATCATCATATTATTTACATAAAGACGCGTATTCGGCTCTCCACTTCAGTTGATCTCATCCATGGTAATCATTCCAATATGTTAACAACACCCGGGTTCGAGACATGGGGCGATTCTTCCCTGAAATCTCCTCATGTCTAACTTTAAGCCCCTTCCCCATGGCATTCTCTGTCAGTTTCCTCCAGATTTTCAGTCATTTGCTATTTATTCGCCTATGAATATTTCCCTTGTTTTGCTACAAAAGCAATTTGTAATCCATATAGGGCAGCCTATATCATTAATATTATACCATGGCATTGCCAATGAGTGTTTCACTAGCCAAACACTGCCATGGATTTAGTAGATTTATAAGCCCTTTTATAATGGAGGGAACTTGGAAATGTTTCGCCAAGATCTTTGTCCGCACAAAACCTTAAATTAAAGGTTTGTGCTTATTTTCAGGGGCCAGGGGCAAACTCCATTGAAGGATTTGCCCCATTTGCACACAGAGTGAAGTGATTACAGGGTACAGCACAGTACCACACCAATGCAATCTGACATCGACTAGCATGAGTGGCCAGCAACAACCGCAGCAGATACAGCTATTGTGTTTGGGTTGCTGATAGTTGTCAGAAAGAGAGATTATTTATGCAACCTATCAATATATTTCCATTGTAATTTGACAACAAAATCGACTATTTGGAAATTGTAATTGTTCTGTGTATATTGTGTTCACTGCCATGGGTTACAATTTGGAGATTAAGTTAACATGTATTTAAAGGAGATAGTACTAGAACATTCAATATAACATTGACTATATAATGCACTCATTTAGATCTTGATCAATTGCAAACATTTGAAAGATTTGGAAGAAATTAAAGTTGACAGTTCTGGAGAGCATACTACTTGAGTTCAAGTTTACTACCTGTTAATAAGCCTATACTAGTAACCCCCATAATCCCAAATTTACAACTGCCATTTCATTTAACGCAACAAACCTGGTTGTTGTATTGGAAAATGGTCGTAAACAGCATTTTTCTAGAGATAATTGTCAACTTCTTCCCGCAGACGTTGCCCAATGTCTCCAACAACATAGGATGACACATCTACAACCATGGAAGCCTAGTTGGTGGTTGGCCGAGGTCTGGATAGGTTTATTTAATGCCAATTCCGAACCAAAACCCCACACAGACCAAACATGCAGAATAACTTGAAGAATTTACAATACAATTATTAAATGAACGTATCATACATGCCTGTATAACAAAACTTACCCCGCTTGTCAGCCCCACTAAAATCAACAAGGCAGTTCTCGAACCACTAGTGCATCTTCCTGCTTTGGTGTGATCCGCCTTTCCTTTACTCTCTAAACAAGTTGGCCTCTAATGGACCTTTGACCTTAGCAATGTGACCTTTAACACTACTATACATACTCAAGTTTCTATGATGCATATTGCTCGAAAGAATGCTTATTTCACGGGAAGGAGAATTTCCGATTTTGTAAATTTTCACACGGGATATGGGCCAAATCAGCTGTCAAGCCAAGGTTCATATTCTTTGTTATCACATTTCAATAACTCAGATTCCCGGCAAGTCATGGGCATTTCCCGGAAGGAGATCCCGAATTCCCCACTTCTTCGAGCCATTCGTGCACCTGTGACCAAGATCTGTGGCAAATTGGAATAAGTGTCCAGCATGAGCATTGAAAGTTAACCGAAACTTGGTGACAATGAAAATTGCTGTAGACCCCATAACCCACCTACAAATATGCCCCGACCGAAAGAAGACCTAATTCCCAGAGGCGTAAAGCAATCTCAGGAACAATGCCGTGCACAGCATCCAGCATTTGGATCAACATCCCAGCTTAAATTGAACCCTAAGGTCCGTATGCACAAAGTAGACACTGGTCTAAGTTTAATTTGTCCCACCAGAAAGCATTTTCCTTAGCGTTGACTGACATATTTTGTCATTTATTTTTTGAAAACTTGCATTTTAATCCCGTTAAAATTTGCTATTTATTTACAAGAAAATGTAAAATACTGTCAATTTTGGACAAACCTAGTTTTGACTTAAACCAGTTCTAACTTTAAACCTGGATCTAACTTTGTGTGCATACGGACTGAGGGAAGGAGGGAGGGAAATTTTTTTCTACATATGTCTTTATGCATCTCAATGATTATGACCGGCAAAAGTGGCGGCAACAACTCCCCAATGCGGGAACAAAGATTAGCCTGATCCACTGAGAGAGTTTTGTACACACCTGTCTTACCCCAACTATAACAAAGACAAACTGACCAGCATAATTGGTGCTTCATGGAGCCCAGTCCTCTTGCGTTTAAACACAAAGATAATTTTGGAGCAAGTTCAAGCAAAAGCAGTAAATTCCTCGACCAAATTTTAGATGAAATCATTGCATCTGGAGTGGATATCACAAAGACTTGCATGCATCATTACCCATCTTAACTTTAATGGTTGGTATAGCTTATAGGGATTAATGTTTAGGCTCTTATATGGGTCTACATGTGTGGATATTCTTTGTGAAATTCAACCCATGATCAATTTTAAAACTCGCTTGAGAAATGAATACAAACATTTGATCATTATGAATATGTGCATGCAAATTGCACTACATGTATATACTGTATATTCTGATATTTAAGTGGTTTATTTGTTGAGAATCATCACAGCACAATATAAAGATAATAATTTTATTAGTGCCGAAAAGTGGTCAGTTATACCGGGGTGTCCAACTTACGGCCCGCCGGCCATTTGCGGCCCACTAAGACTCTCATGCTGCCCCCAGGTACTTTCCCAAAAATAAAGCATAATATCTAAATAATAGATTGAAAAAGATTAATTTTTGAAATAGTTCAATTTCCTCAATCGGAAACGAACTTTTTAACATTTGTGGAAATTTGTTCTATTTCATCAATCCTGAAAACAACATTGCTAAACATTGTGGAAAATTAATCCAATTTTCCCCTAAGAAATGGAAGCCAATTATTTCAAAATTTGCTAAAAATCAACAAAATGAAAATTTGTGTAAATGGACCCAATCGCAATCTCTGGTATTCCTATGGCCCTTTGTCAGGCAAATATTGGTAGTAGATATGGATCCCACTTCCAGATTCTTGGTGGCACGTCATAAACCAAACTGATAGCCCTATTACTTGTTTGACGGCCCCAGTAGTCGTGGATTCAACCAATTTGGCCCCTGCGTCAAAAGGTTGGACACCTGATTTATACTTGTGTAAGAGTTCCACAAAAATAACCAACTCACAACTTCCCAAAAGCTTGAAAAACATTTTAAAATTGTACGCAAAAATTCAGCTTTACAGTACATCGCCAGCTAACTTTAGATGTAGCAAAACCGTAGGTGTAAAATTGAAACCATTTGACTCATGCTACAAACATTCAAATTGAAAGCAAGTGGTTTGAATCAATCCCATAATGGCCATTGCAATGCCTATACTGTACTATACCTATCATAGCATGTCAGTACTTTTGGATAAAGTGATCAAGAAGTTAAAGAACCCCGTAGACATTTCATGATCAGGCCTAAAATGCCCCAAAGTACTAGTGCTTTTGGGGCTAAAATAGTGTAGGTGCAGATTTTTATGTGTTAGAATAGAATATTTGTGTGATCACATGACCTTTAGTGTGGGTGAAATTTCCCACAAACGGGTGCATTGTGGGATTGACTCAAAATACTCTCTTAATTGAAGGCGAGCCGACATTTTACCTTCTGTCAAGTGGTGAGATTAGTTGGCACAGAAAAGAGAGAAAGAAACAATATTATGATTGGATTAGTAAATATGAAAGGTTGGTGTCGTGCAGTATTTGGAAAGAATTTTTGATGTATTCATTGAATTTGGTTTTAAAGTGTCTTTACCATGTTTTATCAGATGTTGTTGACAACAACACTTCCATCAAAATAGTGTTTCTCAAAGTCTTTAAGGGTTTCAAATCTATGCACAATATTCTATCCAAATTTTTCTTAAGGCACTATCAGTGATCCCTAAAGATTCAAAATCTTTGAAATTTGCTGTAATAGCTTAAAATTGAGGGATAAGTCTGTAGAATTCTGTTAAGTTATTTTTTCTCAAAGAAAAGTTGACAGAAAAGGGAGAAAACAGCAGGGTTCAAAGATAGGAATCTCCATTCAATTACGTGTTGTAGTAGATGTCCGTACGGACAGTTAAAATATCCGATTTTGTTCTTATTTGGCTGCTTTTGGTCTTATCATTTGTAGGGTATGTTAGGACACCCGTACTTGTTACAAACATGCAAAAATCACAATTTTGATGATTTTTTGGAGTTTTTGATTTAGCAAATCACTGATAGTGCCTTTAAGGGGTCTGGAGCCAGATAGAATTTGCCTACAGAATATTTTTATATGTTAATATGGTGACTTACTTGTGGTAGTCTTTGACGCAGTATATCTTATGGTCAACATCAATAGTAAAAGGAACACCATCCAAGCAGTGGTTGCAGACTACACATCGGAAACATCCAGGGTGATACGACTGTCCCATAGCTTGAAGTATCTGAGGAAATGAATATGTAAAGTTGGAACTACTAACGTACTTGTATAACAATTTTAAAGATTTTTTGTTAGTTCTTACATCCCCAAATTAAATGTAATTCCACAGGGCAATTTGTTCAAAAGGCCTAAAAAATGTTTGTTTTCCGTAATGGAGGAAAAAAATTTACAGTCGGTTGGTCGGATTGCTTCACTTCACACTGTTTTACTCTAAAATTGGAAAGAGAGTTCCATATGTACCCCCCTTTTAAAATTCTACAGGAAACAAATTATATTTATGGCCTACACTAACAAAATCCCTAACCCTAAGGCCAAAAATAAAAAATAATTTGTTACAGGTACAACTTTCAAGTTGGAACTCTTGCCTAGTTTTTTTCATATTTGTGTTGGTAATTTGTTTTTATTTTATGCTAATTTGCATAAAAAAATTTGGGTCGGCAGGTTTTTCTAAGGTCAGTCGGGTTATGACAAACAAACTTATATAGTGTAGATGTTATCTTCAAACACTCCCTTCTCGAAATTTAAATTTTTAGCTCACTTCTGTTATTAAATTGAGTTTCAACAGAAAAACAATTGCATTAATAAATCTTGTCTTTAGTGGTTTTGTAACTTTTAAAAATAAAACTTCATTTCCCTGAATCCTTCAATATAAGTTGCATTGAAAAGTGCACACAAGAGATTGCAAGGCATCCATAATATCGTCAGATGGGGATAATTTTTGAAAGAAATGCTTTTAACATCAGTGCAAAAATCACAATTTTGCTTTTTAGGGACAATGTCACCTGTGAAATCTCTTCATGCACCTTGAATGCAAGCAATCCGAAGCAAACAACAGTTGTTGTTATTTACGGTAGGGATTAATCTGTTTACCAAGTATTCTTACTTGTACTGTAAAGTGGTAATTTCATCACGCTGGTAATTTTTTGGAACTTCTGCAATTTTAATCATTTTCACTTGTTTTTTAAATCAATTTTTCAGCTATCTACAAAGACTTGCACCATAAAAATAACATTTTGAGTTGTGTTCGTAATTTCGCGCTTTTCAGAAGCCAAAGAGTGTCAAAGATGCGAAAATTAATGTAGGCAAATATTTAACTTTTTACAAGTATATCAGGGAATGAATGAATGATTTCAAATACTTTAGGAAAGGAGCAATGTAGAATAACGACAAAACACCATCATTCAGGTATATATTCCTGCTCTCATGAAAAATTCTTACAATCAAAAAATGTCACATTGGAATGATATCAACAATCAATCAAAATGTTATTCAACAGACTTGAAAGACTTCATAAAAAGTAAAAAAAAAAAAAAAAAAGCTTAAATACCAATAACAATATAAAAAGTAAAGTATTATAATTATATTAGCACTATAAGTGGACAACTGAAGTATATACAGTAAGTTATGTACATGATGAGTGATGAATGAGGACATCACTGCTAAACGCAGAGCGTGAGTGTGCAATGACCTCTTCAAATAAAGTTCCATATAATAATCAAATAGGGGTGATGAAAACATACACGACAGCAGACTATTACAGGGACAGGACAGCAGAAAAACAAGGATATACAAATAAACAAACATTTTCTGACTTAATGAAAAAAAAAGGGAAAGCAAAGAAGAGAAATGAATGGAGAAATTAAGGTGAGATGACAGTATCATACATTTTAACGAGATTTTTCTTGAGATTCATTTTGAAGAGATGAGTGAGGGAGTTTTTTAAGGTGGGGGTCCAAAGTAGACAAGAGTAAGGGACCTGATAATTAGTGAATTTTGTTGGCCAGGACGGTTGAAGGGGTGTAACACCATAACACAAAAACATAATTTTTCAACACCATTATGCCTCCCTCTAGGATCCGACACCACAGACTGTTCTGACAGACGAAAACAAATGGGCAGCACTCGGGCACATTACTATAGGGATTAATTGGGAATTGCTTATTCCAAATGAAGAGGTTTCAAATATTACAAAGTGTTGTTTTTATATAACAGAATCAGTTATGGAGGTCAAAATCCCAATCATAATTCTGAAATCCTTTAATTCAAGGACATTTTACAAAGTCCATGGTCCATCGCTAAATAGCCCTTGTCCCAGGGACCCCCGTTTACCCAGAAGTGGTAAAAAATTTGGGATCGGAAGAAAAGCGACTATTTTTCTCATCTACCCTGTGAAATCTTAGGCTAAAGGATATTTGTTTGGATGTTAGTGCTATGAGCAAAAATATGCCCCATTTTGGTTGACCAATAATAATTTTACACAGTATTCTACGCGGATTACAAATCACGTTTTAGCTCCACTTAAAATTTAAAGACTTAAAGCAATATTAGAACATTTTGAAGAGCGCCCCAATTTTCAAAATTTGATATTTTGCACCAAGTACGTGGTAATTGTATAGGAAAATATACTGCGCAACCGAGGAATGCTAAACAATACGTATTTATCACAAAATAAGCGATCTTGTAAGTTAAATTGGGATCCCAAATTGGACTTAACGCCAGAGCTGGAAATGCGGCGTTGATGGTCCGGCCATGAGGAAATAGTGCCACTCGATGAAAATAACCTCCAACTTGACTGCTTGAAACATAAAACAATAATGGATTTGAGATAGACAGTACATGGCGCTATTTCCCGGATATTTCAATGGAAGGCCGTTTCCAGAGGCACGTGAATTATTAACGGGATCCCGATAATATTATTCTGGTACAAAATTCCTGGTTGTGACACATAGATATTTTCGAGCTTAACCAGTTCACAGGTATAGTTTACTAAGCCAGTTACCAAGGCACCGTGTAAAAATCTCCAAATTTTTGAAAAATTGGGGGAGCGCCTGCGTCCATCTGACACTTTGCGTCACTCCTTCCGTCTATTCCTTATAACCCTCTTCTTCCTCTCAGACATCTGTTGACTTGGGTTTTTCCCTTTATTCTCTCTTCAAAAAAAAATGTGCGTGGATATTGCTTTAAATCAGGCCATCCCCCTTTAAGTTAAAAAGACTATGAAGACTCACTACTATTTGAGAAAAAAATACTGCATGATGTAACTGTCATTATTTGCAAAACACACTATCTAGGAAAGAAGCTTTCAAGCTACCGATATTGCCAGCTTACATTCAACAAAACATGTGGTTGCACACAGAAAATCAAGGAAGTTTCAGAATTCCATTTCCTAAATCAAACAATTTCAGATGTTAGCAAGAAGTACCACAAAATCATTAATTCAGGTAATCTCCCTGAGAAATTTGCAAGAATCTCTAGATCTGCAAAACTTTGAAATGTTCACATGATTATGATAAATTTTTGCAGGAACCTGCCAGCCACATAACTTCCGCATAATCCATTTGATTATATACATGAGAAAAATATCAGCTAAAAAGAACTTTTGTTCATATACATACTTAAGTGTACAGGGTCATATTGGTGAGGAATTAAATTATCATAAAGTTTACACACTGACATCCAAATTCCTTACACAAGCGACCTGCCACAGTTTGTGAATATTAATATCTTTATTATGGCAGAAGTATTTACCCTTTTGAAACTCAGGCATTGAGTTGCTTTGGAAGTATTCATTTTTGTGGTAGCTAAGCTACAATCATTCAAAGTAGCAGAGTCCCAAAATAAATACAAATTATATGGTACAGCTCTACATACAATGATAGACTGACAAACAAAAGCCAATTTGACCTGGGCCAGTGGCAAAGCGGTCCCATGGCCATACCACAACCTCGTTCAAATATTACTTACGTAAGGATGTGTGGAACCAATCCCATAATCATGGTGGAAAAAGTGGGGAATCTAGGAAGCGCCTTCCCGGGAATTTGACCATTTGGAGGGAAATTTTGACTTTTCAGACAAAGAAATACATAAAAATGGTGGGAATCTTGGAAATGTGACCTTCTTCCCCGCGGAAATAGCATTTTTCCTACCCTGCCCATAATGCATTGAATGCTTTACACAGTTACTGTACTAAACACATGTCAGTTACTTAGGGAAAAAAGTGTAAGTTAAGAAACACAGACATTCATGATCATGCTGAAATAACCCAAGTACTAATCCTTTGTGGGCTAAAATGAGTGTGATAGTCAGGGTTTTTATGATAAGAATAGAATATTTGTGGAATCACATGACCTTCTTGAGGTAAAATTTCCCAAACTGGTGCATTGTGGTGGACTCAATTTACAGCCCTCTGATTTACTGTGGGCTCTGATTGGTCAGTTAACGGCCCATTATTCTGCAATAATGGGTAGTGACTTTGCCCAAGGTGGCGTATGTGCAAAGCGCACATTCTTTTCAGTATGTGACATTACCAATGTAGGTGCATACGCTAACATAAACATAGAAAGACAAAGAGAGTGCTGTAAAAGATGTAAACAACCAAACAGAAACGTACACAAACATATCAGGTGTACGCATTACAAAATTTGCAAAAAATTTAGTACAAAAATCAATCTTTACAGTGTCCATAATGAGATGTCCACACACAGCACATTTCTCTGCCGTCTGTTGGAAGCCAGATACTGGAAACAAAACAACAAAGAAACATAGCTTTAATGAAACAGTAATTAACAACGTCTAAATCAGCTTATGAACATGGTTATTCCAAGGTCAGGTATTCCATACACTGTTTACCTTAAACAATGAAAAAACGCACCAAAATGTCTGTGCTATTATATTGTAAACAAAGTGTCACTTTGCAAGCAGGTAATTTACACAAACTGTTGCAAGTAAACTACCCATGGCAGGAAAGTTCCAAATTGATTTCAGTTTTTAAGGTGCATAGAAATTTTAGATTTTCTCATCAGCAAATACGTCCCTCCTTAGTCTTTCAAATCCCAATCAAGATTTACCAATTTTCAATATGTAATTAGTTCTATAATGTGTGGAAAATTAGAAAACAGAAGTTATACATGTATAATTATCAACATATGACTGCAGATATTTGCATAGTTTTAGATGTCCATGAAAAGCATTGTAAAGCAAAACACATTCACACTATTGAAGCTCAACATCCTTTTTAAATTGCTTGGACAATTTGAAGTTTCTAGTAGTGGGCCCTACATAGAAAGGAAATATCGGGGGGGTCACACAAATGACTTAAAGGGATGTGACCCCTAATTTCAGCCTTCTATAAACATTGCTTAACTTTTCAAACATTTTGAAGAGAAAAATGGGAAGATTGTCTTAAATTCTGGACCAAAATCTACATCTGTGGTATGATCATGGTCCCTATTTTGGGCAAAAATTGGTGTTAAGTTATGATATGGGCCGTCCAGATTCTTGGTTGCCACCATCCCTACCCGAAAATAAACTTGAAAGTCCGATATGCCTATTGGACAAACCCCAATGCGTTGGCATGGTGCCAAATTCATGGAAAATTTACAAGCAACGGTGTTAACAATCATATCATATCTAGTTCGAACTTGGATTTGATCCATAGTGGTAGGGAAAATCAAAGTAAATTTGAGAAAGATGAAGATAGTGGCATGCTCAAGAATAAACACCCAAGTATAATATTGGATGGCTGCGTTGAGAAGAGAAAATATCGCCGAGCTAGATCAAAAAATATCAGACGAGTCGAAGACGGAGCTTCAACTTTTCTGGCTGAGGGCGATACTTCTTGTATCAACCGAGAATATAACCAACAACAAAAAAGGTCTCCTCCACACCCGAAAAAAAAAATTGGGATGGGAAATTCACTATGAACGTTCCAATTAGACATATTCCGAAATGTTCACTCTCCATGGTCATTAGAATGGGCAAAGGAACTGTAAACGGCATGGAAGTAGAGGGGTCATTAGTTGTGGTCATGTTACAGAGAGCCAACATGTACATGTTTCTACCACAACCATTCTGAAATAGGGTGGTAGGGTGAAAACCTCAATGGTCCCACTGAATCCATTCCATTTCCATTTTATCAACAACTCACAATACACATGTAGGCCTAACAACGTGTACATGCAAGGTGCTGATAAATCTGCACCTTGTGGCTGCGGACGGCAGAGAGACAGGATTTGAAATGACACTCAGCAAGAAGTCAGTATTTGAATCATTTGGGAAAAAGGCCACTTTACAAATGATAATATAAACAACAATAGTAAAGTGTGGTGTGGTTTGAACTGGCCAGCCTAATGAGTAATGGACTGTACTACATGGATTGTTGTTAACAAACAAAATATTGTTTCATCTGAAACAACAAAGTGGTACACTAAAGCATATTAAAATCACTATTTAAAAAAACAAAAATCAGAAAAAATCTAAACTCATAAAAAACTGATTTTGTGTATTTTTGGAGCACATAAGTGCTCTAAAAGTGCTAAACTAGTAAGCACTCTAAGGGTAAAATTTGACATAATCCTACGTGAATTAAGTTAAGGGCTGACTAAGAGATTTTTCCGATGAGGACGCATTCAAAACATACGTGTGTTTGCAAATTACATAATTCTCATCCATATAATATCACTTTGTGAAAAAACTTCATATAGGAAAATACAATTTGTTTTGTTTTAAAATTCCAGATCGGAACTTTGTTATGTTACCGGATCTATGGACACTGTATACTTGTGCATCAAACTGTTTGCCTTGCATGAAAAAACGAAATTATCCAATCACACTAACTTTGGAAATTAAGCATTTTAGGTGAATATATTAGTCTGGTGAATACTTTTAATTACTACGCCAAAAATTATTTTTCAAAAATATCTGAGTTCAGCCTTTAAATGAAATGAATGGGATTAACAATAGTGATAGTATTTTCTTCCTTCTTACCAAATTTTCATATGAAAAGGTACAATTGTTTGTGTCTTTATATTTTTTTTTGTTTTAAGTTTTTTCAGAACAGTGCTTTTTTTAAAAGTTGTCTAATGTGAGATTGTAGAACAAATCTCCAAACATCCAATTATATATAAAAAGGACAAGTCCCCCAAAAGGTAATTATAAATAAGGAAAGTAAAAGCTTCCTTATTATTTCCCACGATTCCAACAAGTACTTTCCAAAATATATAGAGAATGCATAATTGATACCCTATCAAACACTTCAATAACAAAATAGGTGAGGAATGAAGAGCTGTTTTATATTAGTCCTGATGTCAGAGGTACTGGAGTGAATGCGGACTTTTTTTGTATTACTTCTATTCAGGGTGACCCAAAAAACCAAGACTTCCTTTACTGGTTTCTCTCTGATAACATTTTGATGAGATACTTTCTGTGAAAATATTAGTTTTTGCTTTGGGTGTATTTTGATTCATTCTGAGAGATCTTTGATCAAACATACTTAGACTATGTAAGACTACACTCTTGAAAAGTACATTCTAATTGTTATTTGTACAATTAAATATAGTGATTGGTGATTGACGTTAATTTCCATATCTCAAGTGATGTTTAGTTCAGAGATGTAATAAAGGAGTTTAAACCATTACTGAAGAAGGTTTCAAATATTCATCAGTATAGGATTAATTTACAGTACTCTTTGCACATTTATGCACAAAAAAAAACATTGAAGAATGGACAAATTTGTGTGAAAAGTTCACACAGAAAAATATGGCTTCTTTTCCAATACATCACCAGTTTTGTTTTTTTTGTCACAAAAGTAAGACTTGTTTTTTTTTTGGGTAAAGTTAAGGTGATTAGATAGTGTTTCGCACTATTGGCTATTCTCAGTATCAACCGGATAAATTTTTATCTGGATAAATACCATCTGTTCAATAGAAAAAGGGTATAGTATCACATAAATTAGCAATCACTTTGAAAGAGGGCTTTTGCTTAAAGTGTTTACTTTTTTATACCCTCAGTTCTAGTATTTTAAAAACACCAAAAACATGGTTTGGCATCAACAACAATGTCACAATATATGCATAATAATGGACAATAATTCTGAAAGATGAAATGTTGATATCCTATTATTTGCACCATAAATTTCCTGAAGTATATTTTTGTAACTTGTAACTTCTCTCAAAACAATCTGTATACCCTTATTATACAGGAAATCGCTCCTAATGAACAGGTTTCTAAGAGCTAAAATAGACATGTTCCACCTATAAATGCTGAACAGACTATAGAACTCCACTTACCAAATAGTCTTCTTCACAGTACACTTTGCCATGTACATTATAGAATGCTTTACCACGAAGTGTGCGACCTGTGCGCAAATGCAAAAAGAAGGTAACATATCAGCTTATACATGGAATAAACATACACAGATAAGTTATAATGTAACAGAGGAGCAGAATATTGCACACCCAATGTCCAATAACTCGAAAAACCAGGTTTTTAGCTGAAAAACCTTGAGTTTATAAACTGAAAATCCAAGTTTTTCCTCAAAAAACTTGGTTTACCAAGTTTTTCAATGGGCAATGTCCATTATTTTGAAACAAATTTTTCAAAATGATTAAGTTTTTCAATAAAAAAAAAAGTTTTTCAAATAATTGGACATTGCACGTGCAAGTTTTTTTTGATCAAAAACAATGTGTCCACTGATTCAAAAAAACAAGTTTGACAAAGTCCACTTTTTGGTGATGAGGTGTTCAAAAAGTCCAAAAAAGGACCATTTTAGGGGGTAAAAACCTACAAACCCTGCAAGCAAGTATTGCCCAATATCCTTTATCAAATTTTAATGACACGTTTTAAAAATTTCCTTTAAAAGTTTTTAAAACTAAACTCCTTTGGAATTGCGACAATCTAGGAAGTGATTTCTTTAACACATTTTATGTATGGAATCTATCCAAAAAGTGACCCACTACCTGTCACTTTGTAAATTCTTCCCTTAATTCCCAGTGAGATTGAACGATAACAATCCCTGTGCTCAGCCATTGCACACCAGCGGGATGTCAAGTGTACAATGTAACATTAGCAACTTGGCAGGGACTCCATCCACTTGTATTTATTTAAACTCTCAAGTGCTTGTACTGGTACTGGCTGTCTGTGCTTGCTATATACTCTTCTTTTTTCCCCTCAAGAAAGCTTGGCCACATGGCCAGCATTTTCTGTTCCTTTCATCACATAAGACATTTGATCACATGGATATAAGGAGTCATTGACTCGCAGACTTGCATGTGCTGTTTTAAATTATTCATCATCAATGAAATTGTTTTGGGATGAGGTAGGCATTATGCTACAGGGAGGTTAATCTGGCAAGAGCTTTAATTCTTTATTTCTAATATACTCAGATAATGGATATACTAATTTGTGAATTTATCTGATTAAAAATAGTGTCGTCATCCGTCGCAGTTTGTGAATGGGGACAAATGTCACATGAGGTCACAAAGGTCACCAACATGTGGGACACTACTCCAAGACCATTGTATCCAAGTATCATTAAAATGTGCGTACATATGTGGAAACAGTGGGCAATTACATATGTTTAGGGTTAACATTTTGACCACAGACACACTACCAAAAGTAATCCCCACATGTCGCTTGCTTCGCAGACGACAACAGTACTTGACTTTTAATGGCAATTTTGGTAATTGACTGCATTATTTTGAAGTCATTCTTACTTATTTTCTGCCACTTCAGTAAATTTTCTGGGAACCATGCTCCCAAGTTTCTGCCTTTTTCTATGCCTTACAACTCATGCGTAAGTCCTCCATGTAAATGTAAATAATAGAGGCATTGTATATGAGTTTCTTCACAGTGTATTACATATACATGTACATGTAAGTTGAATGTTTCTTCACACATGATAAAATATTCAACATGATTATGACTCTTTAGCAAATAGACTCTAGTCTATGTGAAAACTGTGACATTTGCTTAGATTTCACCCAATTTTTTAGGATCATTGGACTTTATCTTCTAAAACTGTATGCGTTTTGACAATTATTGTTACATTTACTCCTGATTCCAGGTCCAGACAAATACAGCACTATTTTTTGTTTTATTAAAGAGAATATTCTTCTGTTTTCAAGATGATATACCTCAGTAATCCTTTATTTAGACCTATTGGTGAATAAAGTCAAAATTCAATTTCATAAATCAATAAATTTTTTGGGGAAAGGCCACAAAATATTTTGGTATATTTATGCTCTAGAGAATAATCTAGCACATCATAGAATTGAACATACATTGCAGACTAAAAGTTCATTGTATGCATTCTGATTTTTGGCAAACATGTGTTATTGTTTTTATAACATATAATTAAAATAGAAAAGACAAAATTCAGAGTACTATTTCAGCTTACACTTTAAAGGTCCATGGACATGCTTTAAACATAGTATAATACCACCAAAAAATGGTTTCATTCATAGTATGTATTGGTATCAATGTAAAATCTGCATGAAGCAGTAATTGAGAAACCGCATATTTGATAAAAATTGGGCATAATATCATGTGTTTTGGACAAGCTTTCAAAGGAAATTCCAAAATGAAAGTGATTATCGCGCTGGCAAGCGTGACCCAGAAGTGACGTCCGTGTAACAAATACGCGATACGCGTCATGATCGTCCTCGTGGAACAGACGTGCGCGTGGCCCAGTTTTCTTGCATACGTACACAGTTGACTTCTCGTGATATGCGTCGTACGTGTTGTATCATATGGCATAATTTTTCTTGATTTGATGCCTTAAAATTACGATTATAATGCGCTGCTGTATAATTGTCGACGGCTGCACCAGCGGTGACCGTACCGACAAGGAGAATCAGAACAGAATAGTTTTATTCAAGTTCCCAGCCAAAGAAACCGACAAGAAGAGATTATGGGTTTTGTTCGTCCACTAAAACAAGACCAGACTTCGTCGCTCCAGGTGTTTCACACAGTAAATTTTCGAAATTTGAATTGATTTAATAATTGTTTAAATAATGATAAATAATAGCTATCTGGATCACGTTTTTTTCGTCGTCATGCAATATGTCATGAAGTCATGCATCGTGTTGATGTCCTATTGGTCCTGCTGTTATGCAGGGCACTGTGCACATGTCACGATGTGAGCTTTGTTTACAACTTGTTACTCTGACGTCATTAACGGGGTCAAATCCAACTCCAGCAACTTGATACGCGTTCGCGAAAACAGGAGAAGGCCCTGCCCGATTGGGTATATTTATCCTTGAAATTTAACACTTTCCCGATGTTCACTTTTAAAAATCTGTGTTGCGATAGGATCCGGATACTGTTGAGGTACGAAAATGTAAGAAATTAAGAAATATCTACTCAGCCATGTCCATGGACCTTTAAGATACTGAATGCAGGCCTTGTTATTACATGTACATAGGCCATATTGAGAGTGAATTGCATTTCACTCTTTGAAAAAATATACTCACCGAGCATGAAGTTACTTTTCAATTTTCTGTTAGAACTTGATGACATTCTGTATAGATTTCACTCTTCAGATTAGAAATTTCTCAAGAGTGAATGAAATACTCTTGAGGAAAAAGTTTAAAGTAACAATGCTGAGATTACTTGTGCCATATCTTGGAATATCTTGAAAGAACACAGGCAATATAATTTTTTTTGCCTCCCTTTACCAACATACATGTGGATCAAATACTGAAATTTAACTTTTATTCCCAGTTGCACCATTGTCATACATGTAGGTCTACCAAAAACATTAATACCTCCTTTTATTTTTTTTAATTTTGAAAAATTAGCACTGTATTTTGGAATGGAGAATAGGTCCTACACACATTTTACAATAAAAATAAAGATCGAAATGCACAATTTGCCGGACAATTTGATCCAAATAATGAACTTTATCTATCATTTCATAAAGTTTAATGGCAACACCGGCACCTTAGCCTCTTGGGGCTAATAATGCTTGATGTTATCCTAATTAGCATGATATGACTTGACATGCAGACCTGTGACCGCTAGAAAATAAGATGTAAACCAGACAGTTCACCACACAACAGCGCCTAGCATGCAGGCTTGTACACCATTAGCATGCAAATGTCTTGAGACAGGGTGAAAGACTGAGCATTTTGAAATTTTCCTTGGCTAAATGTACAGTTTTGTAACCATGAGCAAGGGGTTAACATGGTTAAGGGGTAGCCTGCAGGCAAATATATGGGGAGAGATAACCTGTGTTGATATATTGGGCAATGTTTTGATTACAGAACCCAGGACTAATGTAAACCATATTGGCAGCAATCCTTGGAGAGGTTGTTACCAATTGATTCTTAGCTGCCACCCTTTCTGGCCTTTGATATTTACACTATCTATTTTGGGTAGCCTGATAGTTTTCACATGGATTGGATAGCACTAAAATAATAGCACAGATTATAGTAGAATTGTGAGCATGCAAATGCTGGCAGCTCCTCCGTTAAGGGGATTTGACTCCTGGAAATTTGCCGTTGTTTGGGTCATACTCCATGCCAATCTATTGGCCTTCCTTCACTGATTCAGTATAAGCCTACCACATGTTACATAGCCCCGTCTGAGAGGGTTAAACCGCATTTATTCATATTTATTTATTAATAACTATTGGTAGGTCTCAAGATTTCCCAAAGCCTGCCAAAACACTGTATAGTTTGGCACTGCTCGAGAAATTTTTATTTCCCGGGAAGAAGATTCCGATTTGTTAACAAATCCTCAACGGTCATAGAGGTTTAAGTCATTTTGATAGCAAAAGTTGAAATATCAAAAGTAAATTTTTTTTCTTAAGAAGGAGATTCTATTTTAAAAAAAATTTCCTACAGGTCAAAGAGTTAAAGTCAGTTTCATTACAAAAGTTTTTTTTGAAAACAGTATTGGGTTTTCCATTAACTCCCCGTGATTTGAAATCTCCTTTTTTCCAATGTCGATAATAACAAAGTGCGATCACTTTGGTGCACAAGATGACCCCCAAACTAATAGACTATCATACACAAATTTCTATGAGGCGATCCCTGGTTGACGTCATACCACGGACGTCACCGTCGATCCCATCATGCTCTTGCCTCTTTCCCGCAACCCATATGCTCACCTTCTCGGGCGACAACAGTGGGGCTTGGTGGAGGAGGACATTGGAAACAGGAGATTTCCAAATACGGGAGTTAAGAAAACGATACTGTTTTCAAACAAACTCCCTCATATTTTGAAATCTCCTTAGGTTTCCAATGTCGATAATAACAAATTGGCATCGACATTGAAACACCCCTTTTTCCATACTAAGCACCGACCATAGGCCGGAGAAGTTGTCCGCCCGAAAAGAGAGACTAACCGATCGAATAGAAAACCCAAGCGTAGAAAACGACCCCGAGGGGGGCTACCCTAAAGATGCGCCGCGGGTAAGGCCCTACCCTTGACACAGAGTTGCGAAAGCTACTAACGGCCTAGAACAAGTAGGCCCCCTTTCCTCCCCGCCCATATAAGTTAATTCCGGTTAAAGTCCCCGGGAATCGACTTACCTTGAAATAATCTGCTCAACGGCGCAGTTCGAGTGACTTGCAACGAGAAAAACCACGTCCGCCGTGGCCCGGGACTCATATCCTTCATGTACGTAGAAATGAAAGAGTTTGTGAGCGCCATCCACCAATTATAATGCATTTGATCTATTCGGATGCCGCGGTTAAAGGCAGCAGAACTTGCTACAAAGCTCTGGGGAATGAGCCGTCGCATGTTCTCCCGGCCGTTCACCTCATTGGCCTGGTTGATAACCTCTCAATCCCAACGTGCCATAGTCTCTTTCGAGGCAGCTGTATGCGGAGAGTCGTGTGAGCAACAAACACTGCTCTAACACCCTACCACGAAGGGCCTGCGTACGGAGAGTTAATATTAGAGCTCTACCGGACACCACAGACGGTCCTCCCGTACGGAAAAACCTACTGACCTGTTCCGGTAAGAACAAGGGCGGGCCCTGAAGCCAGGTGGTTCATTCTTTTGAAGGAAACCCCGGCGGAAATGGAGATGGCAAAACCGAAACGTCCCAATACTATAAATTTCCCCAGCGTCAGTGCGTAGACTCAGAGGCGCGACGGCCTGGCGCCATCGCCAGGAGGAAATATGTTTTGGGCGTAACACGTCGCCAACCTGGCGGAACCCATTCGGCTCATACGTTAACACCTGTCTAACTTCGTAGGGCGGGTGTTGGCAAAAGTCCCACCCTGCCTAACGGCCTCCTCGAAGCGCCTGTCTGGTGTTGAACATGCCAAGTAAGAAGCGATTCAAGGACTCATCACCTTTCGGTACATCACCAGGGCTACTTACCGGAGCCTCGGTTATAGAATTGAATCGCCGACCTGGTAATTCTTGTTGTGTTCGTGTCAGGCCACTATGAATAAAAACTCAGGAAGTCTGGCGGATCTTGCGAACAGAGAAGTGGCCGGACAATTTTTTTTTCGTCCTGCACCCTAGCGAAGACCGCCACCGTCCAAAATAAGTAATGTGTGCGGATCTTCGCCACCCTATGCCGCCAGATCGGCAGCGTCAAGAGAAAGAGGCCTTTGTCTGGAACGCTTCCTGACAGCCGCCAAGCTGTCAGTGAAAGCGTCACCAATTCGTCTGGACATCCGCAGGATCTTTTCTCCCATCAGGACATGTGAGTCCCCGCGGGAGCGTCCGCGGTATCCCTGCAAGCATGTTCACCAAGCGGACGAAACCACGTCTGACGAGGCCAGAAGGGGGCCACGAGTATTACGTTCGCAGTCGACCCTTCCGACCACGTCTACCACTCGTGGGATCGGGGGGAAGGCTTAAGCCTTCATCCCCGCCATCCGGGAAAATGCATCCAACGCCCCGGGCTCCGGTATCTCCGTCCCAGGAGCATAACGTCGGAAGCTTTGGCATTTTCTTGGCGGAACTCGAACAGATCTATAGACGGGCGATCGAGAACCCGGAGATCTGTTGGCGCCATCCCTAATGAGACAGGGACCACCCACTCCAGAGAAGGGTCCCCGCCTCTGGCTGGACAGTCCGCATGGACATTGTGAACGCCCTGAATATGGACAGCTGTCAACGTGATCCCCTCTCTATGCACCACTCGATCAGAATTCTCGTGTGAGGCACAGAGTGGGAGATCTAGTTCTCCCGCCCCTTGCGGGTTGATATCGACACCACCGTAGTTTTGTCGGATCTGATGAGGATCTTGCAACCGGCCACCAAGTCCTGAAATGATGCAGTGATAGATCAAAACCCACGCTTTCAGGTCCAGGACATTGATGTGAGGATAATGCTTCGAGGTCGACCAGCGACCCGAAACTTTCTCGTCCCGAAAATGTGACCGCCGACCTGTGACCCCGCTGACCCCCATTACCGCCCCATCCTAGACCCCCGACTCATCTGTGGGTCAGAATCAGGTTCGTGCTCGGAGAAGGTAACCCCACGCCCGCCCTTAGGAGATTGCTGGGGCAACCTCCACCAATACCGAGCGTCCTTCCAATGGCGTCATCGGACCTATGCGGTCCAGCTGTCGTTGCCGGACTATGTGCGCCAGAAGGTGCAGCGGATTGGGCGTCATACGATGCCGACATAAGGCACGATGTTCCACAAGGCTGGCCTGGAGTCCCAGAATCCGGAGCCAAGCCAGAGCACAAGCTTGGCTGCCCCGGAAAGGAGCGTAGCGCATTGAATGACATTGGCTACACGCTCCTGTCGTTGGTAACACCGACATTGCGAAGATCCAGCTGCGCCCTCCAGAAAAACTGGGAACTGGCTAGGGTCGAAGTTGGATTTCGATATGTTCACGATGAAACCCCCCACTTCGTGATCCCTGCACCACCCCCTTGGTGTGGGCCGAATCAGATCCCCCTACCTCCCTCGTCGGGCTGTAGATCAAAACACTCGTCTAGATAGATACAAGGTTGACCCCCTTCCGTCTGAGACCTAGCCAACGGCCTTTACTCACATCATTGAAGACTCGTCGGCGCCGTGGGACAGGCCTAACGTGAGACACCGGAACCTGTAGCCTCTTGGTGTTCTATTTGGAAGCTGTAACAGACTTGGTTTTCTCCCGTTCTAATATTCTTCTGTTGGAGGTAGTGCATCCTGAGATCCAGAGAAGTTGCCCAACCATGTTGATTGGTCAACGTAGAGTCATGGGCCAACGTCTCCATCCGAAATTTTTTCGGTTTTGAGGAAGACGTTTAGCGGCTTCAAATTGATATCAGCCCGCCAATCGCCCGTCTTTTTTTGGGAGCTCGAAAGAGCTCGACCAAAACCCCCATCCGAAATCGAGGGGGATCGGGACGATTGCCCGCTTTGCCGTCGAGGTTCCCGCTATCCTCTTGAAGCATGACCTGACGCTTCTTTCTCCGGTATCTACGTATGCCGCGTGCACCGTTGCCATGACAGAGTGACGGGGTGGAGGGGCCGTGAACCCATACTGTACCCGCGGAGACTACACGCCTCACCCAGCGATCGCCGACGGTTTCTCGCCAGCGATGCTGGTATTTGATTAATAGCGTGTAGCGGGGGCCGCCCCGCCTGGGGTAACCCCCCGGCGGAAGTTTCCGTGGGCAAAGAGGCCTGGAACAGCTGCCGGCCAACCCGTCAGAACTACGCTCAGGCATTCCTTGCAGAACGTTGGGAAGCCTGGCTTCTTCCCCTTGCGACACGCTTCCGTTGCCCCCATAACGTCCCGGAGGACGACTTAGTGACAGGCGGAGCGGCGGCAGCGGAAGTTGTCGGCGTGGCCAACGAGGGCTTGGCTGCCTTTCCTCTTAGAAGAAAACGCTTCTTCTTCTTCTTCGAGGCGGCAGCCTTGCCCTGCCCCTGGCCCACCTTGATGGCGAGCCCAGCCTTCAGGGTCTTCTTCTGTCCTCGTTCGTAATCCAAGTTCGCAACCTGCTCAACTCAATGGCAGTTTCACTCCGAACCGCGAACAATAAGACCCCCGACAGGGAAACCCGTGGAGTCTGTCGGCCACAGCTTCGTAGAGTCGGCCGCCAGATGATCTAGGACATTCTTACGCCCGGTCATCACCAAGGTGCGCGCTACGGCTAGAAAGCCATGGCAACAATCCGTGAACCGTGAGCCAAACCGCGCGCGAGATACAAACCCGAGCAAACTCGGGTGAATCCCGGCCCCGAGCCGCTGCAGTCCCAGATGGTTGAGGAGGGTCCGCTGAAAAGCCGAGCATGCGCATGAGTGTGACCGAATAAGTCGCCCATCGATGTCGGCCAGCTCACCCTCCAAGAACCACGGAAGCAGAAAGGCTGACCGCCCCCGAAATTGATACTTGCACATACCCGTTTCATTTTTTTTTTTTTTTCTCTGTCTGGCACTATCTAGATAGTTTCTCTTAATTCCTCCTAATTAACTCTTATTTGGCCCTTTCCACCCTTCGCTCACTTCCCTATCCCATGTCCTTGCTCCGCCTTTCTTACCCCTGTACTTTTCCGCCTCTCTCCTCTCCCAAATGTTCCTGAGGCAGACCACCATCGCCACCTTTGATTCAGATGTCTGCTCTGCCGCAGCACCCCACACGAATTGTGGTCTCTGTCATGCACTTACTACCGCTCTGCTCAGCGCACAAGAGATCGAAGGCCATAAAGACCTCCGAAAGAATTCTCTACACCTGACCGAGGGCTCAACTCAGCAAACCCATCCGCCGTGGAATCCGACAAAGCGAGCAGACCTGCTCACAACCAGCTCCTTCCATGGGGGATTGATTTTGCGCCTCCGCACGCCGAACCCGACTCCTCGGACCATCATCCCGCCAAGGCTACGACGGATCCGAGCCTCGGTTCCTGAGGTACCTCCATCGGCAGCAGGCCACGCACGGGAGGGGAACTGGATGAGACATGGTGCGTGTCTGCGACAGACTGAGCCTTGGCCATTGCAGGCTGCTTATCCTGCGTCACCGTGCATGCTTTGTCGCCGTTGAACCAGCCCGTGGGTACCCTGTGCTCCACCCTGCCTCCACCTGGAGGCTTCAGCCCCCTAAACTATGCCCTGAGTGTCCCCCCTCTAGCCATCCCCCATGGAAAAACCATCGGCCCCTGGCCTTTGTCCGAAAGGCATTCTCGGGTGATACCAAAAACGCCCTGGGTGCAACACCCCTAGTACCCGGTGTTGGCGTGTGACCGCAAAGCCTGTTGAATGCGTAGTGCTTAACCCCATTATCCAGTTCCCTCCCCCCCTAATCCAACCCCTTTTCAGACTGCTTCCCTTTACAGCCGCTTCATGGACTCTTGCTCCTATCTCATTGTACGCCTATACAAGCCATTACCCACAGGGATCATGCCTGCCTGCCCCACCCCCCTTGTTGCCAACCCAGTTTGGCAACCCCCGGGTGACCAGCAAGCGAAGGCTGACGCAAACCGCGTCAAACCCGAAGCGCCTCGCCCCCTGACCCAAACCCCAGGTTGAGCCCCCATCCCAGTGGACTGGATCCCTAACCGAGGCAGGGTCGAAGTCACGGGGCAGTAGGCGCCCAGCAAGACGGGTTGACCACCGGCCGGACGCGGAGGTGACAAGCGGGTACCGCAACCGATCGTCAGTCCCGTTACCCCAAATCCCGCGGGCTGCGCGAACGCCCCCGCCTGACTCCGTACCCGATCCCATCCCCGCATCAAGGCAGCAAGATGCCCCCGCGCAGGAAAGCCCCGAACCCATACCGGGTAGGTACCACCGCAGCTCCCGCAAGGCAGCCGCGGATTACCGACTCCAGGACCCTTTGCTCAAGCCACACCACCCCGGAGGCCGGCGGGGCGAGCACCTGCCTACCGCAAGCGCCGTGCCTGTCGCCTGCACGGATGAGCATCATCATCCCCGAAGGGAGAGCGGCAACCTCAGCCTGGGCGGAACCTCCCGCCCCGAAGGGGAGCCTCGCCGATCCGAAGCTTACCCCGGTCCCAGGGACCCCTAGGCGCTCCTGAGGCAGCGCCTCCCCCGAAGGGAAGCACCAGCCCCCAGCCCGGTGAGCTTCAAGCCCGAATTGCGAGGCGTAGCCAGGCCTGAATCCCCCTCTATCCCATACGGCTGGGACTGATCCGCTCCAATTGCGCTTCCCTCAGCGTGTTCACCTGAGGGCGATCCCAGAGATCTCTGGCATCCGCAGCCGCCGCTGTGGTGTTGGTTCTGCCACCACCTGTCCGAAGCCCCAGTAGTGCTCGGGGGAGCACCAACACCTACACATGCCGCCGCCTTCTCCGACATATCTCCTCGACCTTTTGTCCTTCCTGAGGAATTCCACGATATAACTCCCGTTCCGTCCCTGCATCAAGTCCCCAGTCATCCTCCGCGATTCCACACAGTAGTACAGGCAAGGGGACTCCCTGGTAAAAGATCGATGACGCCAGCAGGCCTGGTGGGGATCCACTCAAAACAAATTGATCGGCATCCCCCCACGTTACGTGCTTAGTCATTGAAAGCGTTGGGCACGCACGAACACTTCAAGTCATTCAACAATAATGGTCCTTCTCGAAGGACTGAATTTAAAGCCAAAGACAGTCCTTCAAGAGAAGGAACCAAAGAAGAAAGAATTACAAAACAATCCCAACAAAGAGAGATTTGAACTAAGGAAACGACCTGGCTTCAAGGATGGGCCTTGGAGGAAATTATCGTGTCTAGTCTATAGAGACGCTGGCACAAAGGGCCGGCTGGATCACGACTGAATTCAAAGGTTGCCTCACAAAGAAATGAATCGATAAACTAATACGGATAAACTTCTATAGAA
>JAMKCH010008631.1:0-30044 GCA_023653785.1 Ophioderma brevispina
ATAGATTCGCACCAGGCACCTGGAATTTTCTATTACTCTCTGAAAAATCAATAGTACCACAAATGATGTAATCACCAACCCAAATATTGAATGCTTTCTGGTCCTTCCTTGTAGGCTTGACACAAACCACATCAATTCTATTTGCATTTCCTGGGACCTTTAAGAAGAAGCAAACAAACCTCAAATGAGCCTTCCTTACCTGTCGCAGTGGTTATCTCTTTAGCAATAGTCGACACTTTGGTAGTCTTGGCTACTGATGTCGACCCTGGAAGAACAGAAACAATGTTTGATTGAAATAAATCTACGCATTCAAGAAACTAAGTTTAAAAAGCCAAACATTCAGACCAAACGATGTCGGTCACAGTCAAAGTTAGCGCGTTCTACTTTCCCCTTAATATTTAAATGGATAAAGTGATTTAAATAAATGCGCCCCGTGTTTCAATATCCTGTAATTATTAAATGTTTGAACTTTGAAAGGTTAACTCTATGATACCTGCCGGACTATAATTACTTTCACACCGGTGTGGCAGGAGATATAGTCCTCCGGGCTCACAGTCCGGGAACAATGGTGAACAATAGGGCAATCGATTCAGTTGACTCTTCACGCAACATTAGTTTCAAGCTTTATTCCGTTGTCGTCTATGGAGCCCGGACTATGATACCTGTCGGACTATTATTACTTTCACACCGGCACACTCACCATATCCGCAGAATGTCCAGTCTGCACTCCCTCCCCAACCTGATGCTACTCCGATATAATTGACGTCCACCGGACATTCAATGTCGTGACTGATAAATGGTTCCCCGTCCAAAAGTCCAACTTCGATATGATTATCAGCGAAAGAAACATAATAATCTCTGGTCTTGGTGGTACTCAGAATTTCAGGGGAAGGAAACTCTTTCCAAACTTCCTCATTAGAATTACATGTGACTCCAGATTTATCGTTTTCCCATCCTCCAATTACTAAAAAATGAATTAACATATGCAGATTTTTGAATGCAATAGTAGATTGAGGTTCATAGCTGCGCAATAGCAGTTTTGAAGTAAATGTTTTAATAAAACCATTCTCTGATAAAACGGAGAGATTTTGTTTGGTCCCGAGGAATTTACCTCAGGTGCGTAGTCTTGAGAAAAATTCCAAGGCACCAAAACAGTGATCAAGAATATAGCTAGCGCAGAGTTAACTTCAAATTTAGAAATAATTAAGTCAAAAATAAATAATTATTTTTATATGTCCATGTGGTTCCTTAATTTTGCGTTCATCTTGTTTCGTGCTTTCATCTTCTCCGTATGAAATCGAACAGCTAAGGGACCGTTTTTAATCGTTAAAGGGACATAATGGCATGAAAAAAATTGACATAATGAAAAGGACCTTACTGAAATCACTTACACGAGATTGAAAACAATTTGGATGTTTACATTCATTAAAAACAGTAAAAACAGGAAGAGTTCAAGGGGGAGGTGGCAGTTTGTGGCAATTTCTGGAATAGAAAAGCAAGGTGCTCACATCCCTGACAGAATTTACAGTGTACCTAGCAGTACTAGCGTGTTTTGCGACACAATTCAAAGCATTCAGACCGGGAGTCAGGCATTGTACGTTAGGCTTGTAGTAAGATATTGATCTGGCAAGTGAAAGATGGATTAGCCGGGATTAGCACATATACAATATAGCAATGGTCTGTGAGCTGATGACAACAACCTTTTCAAGTTTGGTAAATGCTGGCAGTAATGTCAGCATCCTTGTTCCAGAAATTGCCACAAACTGCCACCTCGCCCCTGGAACTCTTCCTGTTTTTACTGTTTTTACAGAATGTAAACATTCAAATTGTTTTCAAACTCGTTGAAGTGATTTTAGTAAGGGTCCTTTTCATTATGTCAAAATTGTTTTCATGGCATTATGTCCCTTTAACCAATCATGATAGACAGCGCTCTCTTATACGAGCAGCACGCATGTAGTTTGTGCGCGCGTTTGAGTTCTTATAGTGGGAACGTCATACGCGGAGGTCATTATTAAGCGTATTATTATTAAAATATGTGGTCATTAGGTACCAATGACTTGCATTGGCGTTAGCGTCTTTTAAAGGTGCAACGAGAGATTTTGAGGCACCCAGATATTGTGTCAGAATAGTAATTTCATATAGATTAGACACTCAATATATCTATTACCTTGTATTTGGCTACAGAAATATCTTAGAAGAGAGAGAAAAAAAGGTGATTTTGACTTGCTTATATTTCAATGTAAAACATAGGCTGAATTTTGTATTTGCTTTATATGAAATTAGAAATTTCACATTTTTTGTACCAAAGAAACATTTCTCAGCTTAATCCTTTCAGATGGGGATATTTTTGATGGAAAGCTTTATATCAGGGGCGAAAATCAGAATTTTCACATATTTTAGTGACACCTGTTATTTGAAATCTCTCGTTGCACCTTTAACAAAGATGATGCTTGATTAGAAAGCAGGCATCGCGCCTATTCATAAGGTTACGAATAAGCAACATCTTAATTCAAGTATACTGTACTTGTTATAGTTATGATGTCGTGCTTCGGTTTATGTTAACCCTTTGGGAACTGGCCAGTTTTGTATACGTTTGTAACACATAATTCAGTACTTTAGAGGTGGCCTTCCAATATTGTTTGCAGGTTGATCTGGAAAGCCTCTAAAAACACCACAGGCCTATAGGACGTGTTCGACCTTTCTATACATTTTTCCATCTATTCTGAATTTGCCCCGGAAATGAAGACTTTTTACTTTTTTAAGCCAAAATTGACATGTAGTGAAGTTTGATCGTACGACTTTAGTCGCCGTTATTTCTCAAAGGATTAACCTGAGATTAGTCTAGGGCGCACTGATGATTCTGCCAATATTACTTTGATTTTGAACGGCATCGACTGCAATCTGTCCGTATCCGATGCGCGGGTGTGCGTGGTTTCTTCTTTTTCCCATTGGCTTGATTTTATTTTCGCTTGTGTAAGTGTCGTTGTGCTCTGTGTGTTTGTGCGTGGGTTTTTTTATACAGACATTGATCATATTTATCTTCTATCATCCTGGCCATAGCAGGTCGGTCGCCGGCAAATCTACCAAAAAAGTTTTTTACAGAAATTGATCATTATTTTTCTTACTATCTATTGACATAGGGGTCGGTCGTTGCAAAATCTACCAAAAAGTTTTTTTTACAGACATTGATCCATATATTTCTGTACTATCTTCCTGACATGACATAGTAATCTGTCTGTGCAAAATGAAAAAAAAAACTCATTTTAGCTCCTTGTTAGGTTGTCTTAAGTTCATCCGAGCCACAAAAAATTTTCGTTTTACTCGTGGAACCATCTTTATAGGACAGCTGAGATCGTAATTTGGTTAAAACACGGTCAAACTTTTTTGACCCAGTCTATTGGACACGACCGATAATCCTCTGGTGTGAATTTAGAACCCGTGCACTCCGGTATGGAGCCTGGAAGCGTTCAAAATAGCCTTTACTGTGTGCTGGTATAAGGAAATCATACCTTTAGATAGCTTATTCTCAAGAAATGTTTGCCAAAACATTGCGATATTCAATTTTTGGACTTGAAACATCATATCAGACAGTACATTTTATAACTTATACAAAAAAAAAAAAAAAAAAACTAAGCCTTTATTTTTGTTATGGGTGTTTCTTAGACCCTTTTGTTTGTTTTGGTGGCGTGGCACCTGAATTGCCTAACTTTATTAATTTACAAAATGTTTCCTGGGTCTACTGAAAATTGTCCGATGACATCGCCTTATGCTCCAATGCAAGCCACTCAGATTCTTTGCGTTAACCCTTTGGGAACTGGCCAGTTTTGTATACGTTTTTGTAACCATAATTCAGTAGCTTTAGAGGTGCCTTCCAAAAGTTTTGCAGGTGATCTGGAAGCCATCTAAACACACCAACAGGCCTAGAGGCCTGTTTTCCGACTCCTTTCTATACTTTTCCATGCTAATTCTGAATGTGCCCCGGAAAATCGAAGACTTTTTACATTTTTAAGCCAAAAGTACAGGTAGTAAGTTTGATCGGCGACTTTAGTCGCCGTTATTTCTCAAAGGATTTAAGGTCCCCGCTGAGATGATAAACCTAGTCAAATCTTTACGGGGCCATTCCATTCAAATAAACTGGGCCACAAAAAAGAATCAACTACCGTGACGATCATTAGTGAAACTATTGAATTTTTACAGTGTCAGGCCATGAATATTTTCACACCAGTCACCTGAATTTTTCTATTACTCTCTAAAATCAATATCCCTAATGATGTCCTCACCAACCTAAATGTTGAATGCTTTCTTGCCCTCCTTGTAGACTTTACACAAACCAAATCCATTCTATTTGCATTTCCTGGGACCTTTAATCTTCCCGATTTTGCTTTTAGCCTTACTTATTTTAGGCGTTCCTATTCACCAGGTTCATCATCTGCAGGGGGTCTTGGTTGGCGACAGCGCGATGTAAGCATCTTTTGACCCTTTGAATAAAATTCTAAACCATTTTGAATACCATCTGGAACACGTGGCCAGACAAAATCAAAGAATGAATTTTGTACCATCATCGTCCAAAATCATCTGTGTGGTGATGCTGACATGCATCTAATTGAAAGAAAGTAAAGTATATATATATATATAGATATCTGTACGGTGAATAGCTACGATTATTCATGATGACTATTTCCGTTCCATTCGATATGATAAAATTAAAAAAACAAAAAATATCCAGATTACATATAGTACAAGGTAGTTATTACATGTCCTAATTGTAAATGCATTTAAGTTCAATAGCAAATACTTTTTACAAGTATGTTGAAGAAAATGCCCGTTGGTCTCCATATCGTGACTGAACCGTTTCATTCGCCTTAAGAAATTTTACTCTTCAAACCCCTGCCATGACGAACAACCAATGGCATAACTTTTAATCTACGCTCTTTGGCAAGCCTAACATCTGTTGGAGTGAATTTCACTTATGTAGCAGTTACAGAATGACTACGACTGCGATTTGAAATTGTTTATCCGACGAATATTACATCATATCCCTTGTATACCGCAGAATTCCCTAGATGCCGGACCCTGAACGAAGGCCATCCTTTCCATCCAAGCCCCTGTGCGCCTCCGGAAGACATAACTTACGTGACAGTTGTGCATTCATCACCCATACCTGCTTCCAACACCGGATCAACCACCCATGCAGAAGAAAACGCTGCCACACATGCGCTCATATTTTCTCTTCTGACAGCATCACAGGCTCTAGGGCAGTATTTCCATCAAGGAATCTTCTCCTGCAAAACCACTAACGTGTTTTATGCCATCGAATGCACCAAATGTCATCTGCTATACATTGGTGAAACCAAACCTCGTCTAGCTGACCGGTTTACTGAACACCTACGTTCGATCCAACTTCATCAACCCGACCTCCCTGTTGCCAAGCACTTCGGGAAAAACCAAAGGATGACATTCGTGTTACCGTAATCACACAGTGCGAGGAAGACGACCACCAACGCCATCTAACTGAACAACGCATCATATATAAACTAGGGACTCTTCACCCGGCTGGACTGAATGCTACTTTCAATGCTTTCCGACTGTAACTGTTTTTCGCGCGTCTCTCCATTGCGCACATCCGCACGCACTGCTGTGCTCCCCGCTTCATACGCATCATAGTTCACGCTTCATCTAATGCGCACCTCAGTTAGTTCCCATTCTGTTTTGTAAACAAACTATTTCTCTACTTAACCTGATGAAGGGCGATGCCCGAAACTGTTGTTTTCTTCTAATAAATTATATCATTTTCGGCATTGGGACATTAACCACTGACTATAGTTGACTCATATTTTCTTTCTCTTTCTCTCTCTCTCTCTATCTCTCTCTCTCTCTCTCTCCTCTCTCTCTCTTAATATATATATATATATTATATATATATATATAGATATATATATATATATAATATATTATATATTGTACCGTTGTTGAAACACCGTTAGTAAGTTAATTGCATTAATTGCTGTCCAAAACTGAAATGGTAGCCCACTAGCACGGCTCTAAAACGAACATAAAAAAACATTAGCTGAAAGGCCGCGAATGTATTTTGCGCAGTAAATTTAAAACATTAATCGATAACGTTTTTATCTCTGAAATGTGGTGACCTCAAGAATTTTTAATGGAGTTAGGCCTATTTTGTGTTCATATTAATATTATATAAAGATTGAAAATAAAATATACTGGTAAAGTGTATGAAGTTTGTCTAAAGATAATGGGAGATTAATGTTTATCAACAAAGTCAAGGGATTGGCCAACTGATACGCTTGAATGAACCAGTGGCGTAGCTAGTGGATGTGCCGACCGGGGCAAGATGTTAATGTGGCGACCCCGCTTGTAAGCGTGAGCAATAACGGGTGGGATCCAGGGTTTCATCCGAGGGCCCCTAATGTAAAGTGGTGTTAGGGCAAAGCCCCTTGTACGGGTCCAGGGCGCGGAACCCCCCCCCCCCAAGCTCTCGGATTTTGAATGCTTTGAATGCCTTCGGAGAGCTCTCAGTTATCTCATTATCTTGAAGCAGATGAAGTATACTACTCCCGGCGAGGGTCCGGGGCGAAGCCCGGAAGCTCTTGTGTTTTAGCATGTTTGAGTGCCTTCGCGGAGAGCACTCGGTTATCTCATTATTTGGAAGCAGATGATGTTTATATACTGCCGGTGGGGGTCCAGGGGGCGAAGCCATCGGAAGCTCTTTTTAGCATGTTTGAGTGCCTTTGGGGAGCTCTCAGTTATCTCATTATCTTGAAACGGATGAACTATACTACTCTCCGGGCGGGGGTCCAGGGGCGAATCCAGGATTTGTGTTTTAGCATGTTTGAGTGCCTTTGGACAGCAGCCTCAGTTATCTCATTATTTGGAAGCAGATGAACTATACTATAGATTACCGGGGCATAAGCCCTTTTGACGAGCAGACGCCGCGTACTTCCTGGTCCTCTGCGTATTTACTACGACAATCGCCACTGCCTCTATCATACTTGATTACCACCAATAGGCCTGGCCTCATAACATTGCGAAATGAAATTGGAATAATGTAACGCAAACAACTCAAGAGAACGCATGTGCATTTTATGCTTGGCGCGCGCGGTTCTGTGCAAACGCCTCAAGTACCTGTGGTTTACTTTTACGCGCGGAACGATAACCGATATTCCCGGCCTATTTGGTGGTCCGTCGAGGCGGTCTGGCGTTTGCTGGGTCACAGCTCACCGACCATCACTAGTTGCCGTACATTCGTCCATACATACAACAGCAATCACTGTACGATTGCTGACCTGACCTGACACGACCGACGAAATCATGCAGCCCACACTTTCCATAATACTTTTGACAGATGAGCACAGGCTTAGAAAAAATCGGGTTTGCACTGTAAATTCTACCGAATTTTGCCCACGAAATGATGTACTTCAATGGAAATAGCTCTATAGACCAGTTAACACCTACGGTCACTTCGTTTGTTGCCGGCGAATACATTCCTGCCGATCGTTCTGGCCCTATATAAAACTCTAACAGATCCAATTGCCCAGTGTGTACGTCAGGGGAAGAGGCCGACCTATAGTGAAATACCATGTTTACAAACATGCTGTACCTGTCATAGAACCGTGATCAACCTATTATGGTTTTGAAATGGAATTGGAAATGTAGAGAGAAAGCACAAATACCGCCACCCGTGCCGTGAAACTTTCAAAACTTCTGACCAACAAGGGAATTCAAGGCATTTGACGCGGTGCTCTTGCGAAGTGCTTGTGGTTGATAACTTTACTTCTTCGTCAGGAAACCACATTAAAGGATTCGGAGTCGCTGTCCTTCAAAGGTTTTTTAAATCTGAATCTCTACGAGCTCTTTATCACAGTCTCTACTATCAATTTTAAATTCCTTCATTGGAAACTGAATTGTTCAAAATTTTCGCATATGTCGCAGCTTTCTGCCAGTTTTCCTGTGTCCACCGTTCTCAAGCCCTTCTGAAACAAAGTTGTCACATGGCCCAAGGTACAATAGGCTCTCGTTTTTTTTCCTTCAACTACCACCTTGTGGTTGTGCCCAGATAAGTTCGATGGCGTTGAACTCGCAGTTGTATGGTGGTGTGTACGAATTATATCATGCCTGGTTCTTTTGCGAGCTTATAATAATTCTATGTGGAAAAGTACCTTGTTCATTTGAATCAATGATAGCATTGTGCCTTTGACATGTTGCTTTCATACAGAAATTGTCATGGTCTTTCAACCACCGCTGCATTTCTTGATTTCTCGAGCTCATTGTTGGGACCTTGTCTTGCACAACCGAGTGAACCGCATTGCCCTAAGAATTGCGGAAGTTGTTGGAAATGTTTGGCAAAAGTTATTTTTGCAAACCATTTCGAAGAAGGTCGCGCCGTCCATCGAGTATATTTAATTCCCCAATGGGGTGTAACGAACTGCGATTTGCGGTGAAAGATACCTTAAATGCCGGGCAAATCGTCGGGTGACAACATTTTTGAAGTGGGTAGGGTTAGTACTGAACAACAAACCTTCTATGTATACGTATAGACACACATTTTTTTTTTTTGGTTCTTAAACTTGCACTTTTTATAATTGATTCGTGCTATTTTGTTTAAACATACAAATCTACCTGGTGTTTTTATTGATTTTTAAGGGCACAGACGAGATGTTATTATTTTTTGCTGGTATGTATGTTTTTTAGATCTGTGTGCGTGCTCGTATTGAATGGAAATGAGCTTTGAGCGACGGGCATCTCCATATGCTGCTCTTAGCATGTACAAGCCTCTACAGTCAGTATTACAGTCAGTATATGTTCACAACACTCGTGCGCGTCATATGCCTGATCACTCCGCCTCTTTTACAACCAGGAAGTACGCGCTCGTCAAAGGGTTTCTGTCCCCGAGTATATACTCCCGGTGGGGGTCCAGGGGCAAAGCCCCCGGAAGCTCTTTTTTGGTTTCAGCTGGTTTGACCCTAAGAAGCAAACAAAGCTCAAGTGAAACTTACCTATCGCAGTGGTTATCTCTTTAGCACTAGTCGACACTTCGGTAGTTTTGACTATTGACGTCGGCCCTGGAATAAATGCACGCATTCAAGAAGCCCCAAGCTAAGTTTAAAAACCACAGCAAAACATTCAGACCAAACGATGTCTGTTACTGTAAAAAATGGCGCGTTCTACGTTTCCAAATAATATTTGAATGGATAAGGTGATTCCAATAATTGTGTTTGAATGTCGTGTAATTAATAAATGTTATTAAGTTATTAAGGGTTGGCTTCAAAACGTACCCGCCGGTTGACTGGCGGTTCGGCTCGGTTCTGTGCGGTTGAAGTATGTTTCTTTTGTTTTAAACAGTGACAAGCGGGCCAGCCGCATTGATCCACCAGTCTCCCGGTGGCGGAATTTTGAAGTCGTCCCTAATGTGTTTCAAATAGATTCCTATTTACATCATGTTAACAGCAATATTGCCGCATGTTTTAAAATGTCGTAAGGATTCTATAGAACAGACTTCGGATTCTTAAAATGAACGTGAGCAATTACACCTTACCCTGCTCCTCAGTTGATATGTCAGTATCAGTTGTCAACTTGTTACTGATTTCAGCCGGTGTTGAATCTGGATAACAAACAATAACGATTGAGTGTTTTTAGTATTTTAGCCTTTTATCTTTCAAATTTATCAATTGAAATAAGAAATAGTTTCGGTGTTATACCTAAATAAGAATGAAAATACAAGTATAGGATTTGTTGCGTTGCCTACCAAATGCCGATATGCGCGGGTATCATGAGATACAGTGTCCGTGTGACTGAGCGTCCACCACCCATTCGTTATTCCTTGTGTTGTCGACCCTGAAAGACCCCCGGGAAAGACCAGCAACGATTCAGACCAAAATGATTCTATCTGGGACCCAATGAACGACGAGACTATTGCGCATGCTCATAAGGATTTTGAGGCACACCTTCGAAGCCTCAAATGAACTTCAACATTAACACCAAGAGGAGGTAGAGTGTTCTTCCCACAAACTGCCACCCACCCTCCCCGTAACTCTTCCTGTTTTTACTGTTTTTACAGAATGTAAACATCCTAATTGTTTTCAAACTCGTGGAAGTGATTTCAGAAAGGGTCCTTTTCATTGTGTCAGTTTTTTCATGCCATTTGGTCCCTTTAAAGCTAGCCAGGCTGGCCGTTTAATCATTCAATGGATAAAATACGTAAGAGGTTCATTTTGAAATAGCAGTCTATTATATAGCATCATTGGTCGTATTAAACGGCATTAAGAACACTAAGAAATTGCATTTAAAAATCTTACGGTGGATGACGATTTATTGAAAACGGTGTTAGATACATAATGAATATTCCAAGCTAACAAACAAAAACTATAGTCTGATTTTTTTATCCCTGTCAATAAACGCATATTTTCGATGGTACGAACTCATTTGGAGGATGTGTTGAGATCAAAAACTAAAACGCCGTATTAACAGCTGAAAAGATCACCTTTATTCAACAGAATAAGATGCTTTAATCCGTTTTACACGAATTTTTTTGTATCGAATATGTAAAGGCTTCATACCAGATTCAATTGAGACGCATTATCGATTCCTTTGTTTGGTGTCAATCAAAGAACGAATAAAATGTCAGGAACATCGAAGCTGGGTGAAGAGGAGGATTAGGCCACGTAAATATTGTAGTTTGTTATGAGTGACCAAAACGCTAAAATACTTAAATGATTGGACCAAGCTCTCAAATATTTTTCTGAAACAAGACGGATAAATGTAAACGTATCACATTTTCTAATATTCCTTAGTGACGTAAAAGAACTTTGGTGCGTAATAATTACTTACTCGTATCATTTTTTTTATGTTAAATGCTGGTGTTTGGAATTTATTCAGTGTATTTGCTTTGTAATATTTTATTCGAGAGAAAAGGGACATTTTTTTAATTATGGCCTTAATCTGTTTCAGGTATCGTGACATCAAATTTCTATTGTACTGACTTGGTAAAGCATACAACCTTTTAGAACAAATGGAATCGTCGACACGCCCCAAAAACATTTAATGAACAGACAGGAATAAAAAAAAATCCTACTATAAATACCTTCATTACTATATTATACCTTGTGTGTCATCACACGTTGCTCGAAAGAAGCGCCTGATCTTATCGATGTCATCTGTTATCGAGACACCATTTTTTCCTGAAGTTTTAATACTAGTACACAGGCAAGGGTCCTTAGGTGTTAGAGTGGTACGCCATTTATGTTGACCAGTTCTGTTTTCCCCGACGTAACACACCTTCCCACTGACACACTGTAACATAGTCTTAACTGAAAGCAAAATAAGAAATAGCTAAGAGAGAGAGAGCGAGCGTGGAGGGGGGGGGGGGGCGAAGCATTGATAAACCTATATGTTGTTGTATGATACTTTTTGTGCCAACTGTAGACTTCTGGATTATTGGGGCACAAAGTATGATAACTAAATATGAACGAAATGATGAAAATCGGTGTCTTTTTAATGAACAATATACTCCCCTTTTCACTTCGTGTCCGAGAAACCTTTCATATTTTTACCTGGTTCAATCTGAAATTGACATTTTTTGGCATCGAGGGATCGGATCCCACCAGTATCTGAATTTTTCTTTTTCTCGTTTTACATTTATCCGTTTCACGTTAGCATTTATAACCTATAATCATACTGTCTCGGGTTGGTATCGGTTTATGTGATCTGACGTGTGTTGTGGCTATGGCGCGCAAGTATTTTGCACAATTAAAGAGAAAAAAACTGATTTATCGATAAACCGTTTTTTTCTTATTTGAAAAGCTATTTTTTTTTGATCGGTCGAGAAACCTAGTTAATCGTTCGATTAAATATTTTTTTTCTCATCTGTTGTGCAAAATACTTGCCATATGTTTCTCTTACGAACTGCTATTGATGAGCGTATAGGCATATCAATCAATAATTACATTTTGATATTATGTAACCAAACAACCCCAATACTGAGGTACACAGACACACATGCACACGTACAAAGTATAAAAATAAAACAAAAACCTAGCATAAATAAATAGATAATATATCGGTAATTCCAAGTCCCAGGAGGCCACTTGTATTTAACGATGCGTGAACAAGAAAACGCGTAAAAAGGGTCTCTTTTTGCCAAAATGTGGAAAAAGGGCGTTTTGTATTAACCCTGAAATTGATATGTACGTGTTTAGGGTATGTAATACTCAAATTAAGCAGAGATCAAAAATATTGTAAAGCAAAGCAAGATAATAAAGGGTATATTCACAACACATTACATTTCTTACTTGATTAGGGTAGCAAAAACTGACAAAAATACTTCTTTAGTGAAGAAAAAACAGACAAAAATACCTGTTTAGGGTATGATTTTATTCGGTGGAAATACTTGTTAAGGGTGCATTTTGTAAGTCCATTTTCACGCATCATATCCACCTGGCCCCTCGGGTTCCAAGTGGTCGCAATAATACAATCGTTTTAAAATTACTATTTTAAATATCTGAACACCACAAAGGTATAGATTAAAAAGACACAAAAAGTGCTACGTACTTTTAAATTTAATATCTTGCATTATTTGAATTTTGTCGTGCATTGAATTTCAACAACGTAAAATCACCAGCTAAATACTCTCTTAAATCGTTGAATACATTGTTGTTATAGATCCAGCCATTAATCCGTTGTAATTAGCGTTTACAGCGACTTCTATTGATTAGCATAGCACTTTCAATTAACTGGCATGCCATTGTACTTGGGCGTTGTATATTACAATTTGTTGAATTGTTTCTTCTATTAACCTGGACAATATTGGTCATGTATATAAAAAAATTGTATGTTTAAGATATAATATTGGTTTATTTTTTATAATTCGTGAGACATAAATATCTAGAAACTGTTCTCTTATTTTGACATTTTATTATAAGATATCGGTAAGTATTATGTATCTTAGAGTGCAAAGCACTAAATAGTTCTGCCCACTATTAGAGATGTGTCTTAAGGTGATTTTAGCCGAGACAACGAACCGGCTGATGTACATTCAATAAAAACGTGAAATATGTGTTTTGTGTGCTTGATTTGTGAAATGGATGACGGCTTCTCACAACAACAAAAAAAAAAAAAAAAAAAATTACTTAATTGCGAAAAAAAAACCAAGCGGCTTACTCCATTCAAAACTAATTCTAGTTTGGTGGAAAATATTAATCAATCTATCCATCAATCATCCATCCACCCATCCATCCATTCGATCCGTTGGTGGAAAATCATGGATTTTGATATTTTTTTTAAAATCATGACAGTTATGGTAATATTGGCATTTTTTTTTTTGGATTCTTTGAAGTCTATGCATGGTATCCTTAATATATTCGACAAATTGTATACATCGCCCCCTTAAAAGTGCCATAGCTCAAAATCCAATCCAGAGATATGTTATAAGCCTTCCCTCGGATTTCTTTTTGTGTATGAACCGGTTTATTTTGCTGAATAAAATTGAACATGATTTTGAGAGAGTTGGTAAAAAATTATTATTTAATCTAATTCCATGTAACTTTTGAATCGACACTAAAATCAGTACCACTTGCTCTTCCTTGTAACAATGATATCGCTTTTATCATGATTATATCACCTAAGAATTATGCCCTACCCATGGAGTATAGGTAAAAAAGAAGTAATTATTCCCGCACATAAATCAAACATGTTATCCCAAGTATGGAACGCTGTCATTAAAAAAATAACTTTTTTCGCCTCTTTAAGCCATGAGCAACCGAAATCACTTTTTACTAGTATCACATTTAACGATACCTACCTGAAATGACCATTAAACATGCAGTCACTTGGTCAAATCTCATGATGGTGTAGATACGTCCACGTATTACCAAGATCTGGGGAAAATATATTGATAACAAAGAAACGTTCCGTTACATGTCTGCCGCACCGAAGAAAGACTGCAATGATTCTCGCCCCTGCACACGAATATATTTTATGAAAATCATATACAAATTTAGAGAAATTACTATAGTAGTGATAGTGCAATAAAACGGCACATTAACCCTTATAGAAAAAGACAATAATGCCTTTATTTGTCTCTGTCGATCCTTTTGCATCGTAATAAAAATTTATCCAGACTTGTTTGCCTTGTTGAAATTCAAAGCTTTTTAATTTGATATGTTCGGGAAAGCGCTCATATAATTGGAGCGTTGGAGGAAATGTACTGTATAATATTCATTGTTTCATCTTCATACTTTATATGAATACGACTACAGGAACATTAAAGGGAGTTTCAGTAACCGAACCCATCTTACACTTCTGACACTATGAATTCGGAAACCTTCAAGGAATAAAGCAAATTTTATTACGTTAGGTTTCCGAATCATAAGGGTGTCGAAAAAGTTGTTCAGATGGACCAGGTTACGGAAACTCCCACCCCCATTAAAGGTCAATTACTGTCGTTGATCCGTCGGTTGGGTGGTCAGGAAAGTTAATTGTTTTTTCTTTTATTCCGCAGGTCTGTAATAATGGCAATTTAAAGCCATAAACCCCTCCATATAAAACCCAGTAGATCTGGCAGTCAATTACTATTCTGAATAGTCCCAGGGATGAAGGAATGGTGTTGCGATGGTAATGCGTTGATTAATTATCTGTTAAACTTTGCTTATGGTGAATGTTTTTTCCTACAGCTTGTGATAGATTTATGCAAATTTGTGAGATTATATTAATGATGGTTAGGAAGATTAGGGTCAAAGGTTTTATCTAGGGTTATAGCGGTCATTGTGTAAATTGTGAAATACTTAGATGCTTAGGAGAAATGAGTGTGATATTTACCGAAAAATCGTCCTTGAGATGGGGATATGATGTGCTCAGGGATAGGCTGGTAATGTCATATAGAAAATGGATTTCGCTTTTTGAAAGTGTAATACAAAAGTCATTTTCCCCAAAATTTGGTTGGTTTAATCCCAGGGGGATAAATCCAATCCTTTGCAAAAAACAATCAGGGGGGAGAAACTGTTATCTTTCTGTTCCCAGTGGACCTGGCGGTTTCAGTGTTGATTTTATATTACATGGTGATGATTATTATATCTTACTTTAATTACAATCAGCCAAATGTCGACAAAATTAGTTTTAGGTTTTTCACTCTCAACAGGGTTAACATCAAACCATTTAAAACCAAATTTCATGCCCCAAACGTATTTCATACCATTTGCTATTTCACTCCATTTTTGTTACACCAAAGGGTGATATTTCCAAATTTTTGCAGAAGTTTGTCTCTATATTTTTAAAAATATGAACCGAAATATTCCTTAAGAATAATGCATTCCCGCAGAGTGCAACTACGGGATTATCATTGACAAATGACATCCGCCGGTAAGGATAGAAGAGGCCCCTATATAACATAACAGTTATATTTTACCATCCAATTTTTTTGGTGGTTGACAACTAATTCTATCATGTACGCAAGGTGTTTTATATCCAAAAAATACACTTGTATCAAGAAAAAAATGAAGGAAAAAGTCTGAGAAACTTCAGGGCATTGCTCTCTGGAAAAAAGCAAAGCTCTTAAAGCATGCCTCCATTTCATGACCATGATACTTATATAAAAGAAACGGGAAGATGTTGCATAGCGGCCCTTTGTCATGGAGCTTGTAAGTAAAACGCCCTACAGATAGAACCTTTGTCCTTCATAAGCTACAAAGAGCTAAGGAGGCAGCCATTTACTAAACATACCAAAATACCTATAATAGGCTCTATGCTTGCTGCTAAGATTTGGATTATATAACCGTCTTCACACCAGCCGACTCGGAATAACAACCACAATGGCCATGACCGCGCTATTTCATACATGGGCAAGTAAAAAGACACTTATGAGCTAATAAAATGACAATTCACATGCCGCAGTTCAATTAGCTTTCATTCATCATTGTATTGAGCAAATACATCCCCTGTATTTAGTATTGATTTATGATACCCAGGACGTGCATTGGTAAGTGTTGTTAAACAATGGGCTTCATCCAAAGGGCTACTGAACAAGAGCCCTTGGGAGCATAGCATGCCTTACCTATAGTGTTTGGGTGATGGTTGGTATGTAAAAAAGTTTGTTGTGTTTTTTGGCAATTCCATTAGTGTTCCGGCCCCCCAGAAAACAAAAAAATGCAAAAATGAGGCTTTCCACCCCAAGAACAGAAAACGCCACTCACATAACGTTGCTAACTAATATAGCGCACATCCTTGCGACGCGGCATTGTGGTTCTTGGGGTTTGGAATGGTGGGAACGGCTTCAAATTGGAAAATTTTAATGCTATTGAAGTGAAGCCTGTATTATAAATTCATAAACCAACCGAACTTTTGGGCGAATTTGTGTGAAGGAGATTTTTGAAAACCAGCAAAAGGTAAACGTTGAGCATGTCGCGTTATTATGCCCCCCCCCAAAACGTTTCAAGTTCATCAGTTCTCATGAAAAATATGAGAGGCGTCATTCTCCTTATCCGGCGCTGTCCTTACACCAACTGGGCGAGTGCCAAATTGTGTAAAAACGTTTTTCTATGGATGTGAGAACTGCGCACTATGAGGAGATTGCGATTTATTCGTATTGAAATATGTGTTTACACATTTGGCATCGACGACCCTCTTCTGAAGAGCGAGGGGGGACTTGGTTATTGGAGGATGGGACATCATCGGCGTTCACAAAACAGTTAATAATGCGTAATGCAGAAGAGTTAACCAGTGTATTGACCAATAGTATTAAGATAATCACACACCCTTAAAAAACAAACTTTTAGGACAAGGGGCAAAACTCCAACATGACCAAAGCGGACCTCAACACGATAAAAGCGGACCTTGTGTCATTTTGGTGCTGTGGGGGGGGGGGGGGGTGCGTCTTCGCACCCACGCACCCCCCCCCCCCCCCGGCTACGGCCCTGCTTGTTATAGTAACTTGATCATCAATGAAAGACATGTTGCATAATATCATGAATATATAACTCTCAAGTGAGATTTGAAGTAGTATGAATTATACAGTTGTGGTTTGCCCTACTCAAACCCCCTTTCCAATTTTGAGTTTTTTTCATGTTTTTAGCTTGTTATGGCAATTTAGGGGAAGCAAAATGACAATACATCAGCCTAGGTACAACTATGGAAGGCGCTCTCTCTTCTTATCCGGCAAGGTATGGCTTTTTAGTGGCGAGACTGTAGTGCACAGAATATTATGTGAGTGTGCAAATCTGGATAAAATTGTGAATTTGTTGGTACACAAGAATTTATACATTGATAATCAAAACAAGTTAGGAAGCACTTGCCACAAACCCCTTAATGGCCCAAAGCTGAATTTCAAGGTTACATAGGGCCCCGGTGGGAACATTTTTATTAAAAAATGTTTGCAATTGTGTTAAAAAGCACACCATGATTGTCTTTTCTGGTTACAAGGATTCAAAAAAGGTATAGTTATTACTACCTGCGACTTATAGTGGGTAATTAAAAAACTGTTTAAAAATGGTAAAAATTTTATTAATTTCAATTTTGGTTTGTACGGGTCAAAATAAAAGTTGATCCAATTTTTTGTTAAAAAAGTGGTCAAATTGGTGGTTAGCTCATAGAATGAAATATAAGAATAGTTTGACTTATCTTCCGTGGTCTGGTTTATTAACCAACATGGCGAATAATGTCAAAAGCTATTGGCCGATAGTGGATTCTATTGACCTGTGTGACCTATTTTGGTGGATAACATGAAAAAACTAAAAGCATAACAGATAAGGCAACTGTCCGTATTTCAAATCCTTTAAGCTAGGGAAACAATTTGCACCACACATAATGAATCAACGCAACTTTTAACTTTGACCACATGTTAACATACCAAAATTGATTTTTTATTTCACCATTTTTAGAGTGTTTACCCGCAAACTCCGGAACTATATAAGCCATAGATAGTGTAACTTACCTTTTGGTAACCTTGTAACCAGGACAAACACCCATGGGTGCTTTTAACACATTAGGAACATTTAAAAATATTTGACCCCGGTATAACTTGAAACCCACGCGGGCATTAAGGGGGGGGGGGGGGTGGCAAGTGCTTCCATCAATGTTATGGATGATCAATGCCTAAAGTACTGTGTGCAAAAATTCACAATTATCCGGAAGCGCACACTCTTTCACTTTACAGTCCTCTGCTATTCGCGTACGCGGGCCCCTGGGGTCGTTTCCCCAAGTAATTACACCCACTAACTCATTATATAATGGCAACTTTGAGCAATGTTTCTTTCAAAATTTAAAACTGTCACAGAGAAATACAACAAACATCACACCAAAGTACAAGCTTAAAATCACCAAAAATAAACAAATTTGAAAAATGGCCACAAACATTTTGAGTGGGCGAATCGCAAAATCGTCGGCACGTCAGACTGGCAAACACAAAATTCCCTAGTAATGAGCAATGGGATATGAATTGATGCCAAATGCCACTTAGTTTGAGAAAACATACAAGTTCGTACCAGTCAATCATAAATTCCATCACTTTTTGATATCACTAGTGCATTTTCATGCATTTTAAGCATTTGTTAAGGATCCATGCCGAAAGTAGTCCACCCAAGATTTTTGCTCCTGACGGCAGCCAGGTTAGTGGTCGTATACCCCAAAACTCGTGTGTAACCCTACATGTATACAACTAATGCGTTTATTGTCCTACATAACAGACTATTTCAACACCAGTTTCACAGTACTTTGGACAAAATGTTCCACTCAGGCATTACATAGTAGACGGGGGAATATAAGGTTTGACCCAAAAAATTGCTACAAAAGGTTTTTTAACTGATTCTGGTACTGTGACACCTCAAAAATAACAGAAAAAAAAGTTATAAAAAATTGGGCTACCGGAAAGTGGTTTTTCAAGATGGCGTCCAAAATGGCCGCCAAAAAATCATAAAATTGCTACAATTGATTTATTTATCCCCACAGAGTTGTAATTTTGGTGTCTAAACCCGTGTTTTGGGGGTCAAGGATTCTACTTTGATCAACAAAAATATTGCAGAGTGATCAGGCAAGCTATAAATCCAAGATGGCGTCCAAAATGGCCGCCAAAAACTCATAAAATACGTGTAATTTGCTTATTTTTCACCCATAAGTTGCAATTTGTGATGTCTACACCCATGTTCTTGGATGAATGATTCCACTATGGCTAACAAAACTATTTCAGATTAAATAACCTGCAAATCCAAAATGGTTGCTCAAATCCTAGCATTCAGGCGATGTTTGGGATCAAAAAATTCAATACGACGTCCAATATTGTCACCGAAGATTGTATTATATTACATTTTGGGTCATTTTGCAAGTTGATAGTGATGCAGGGATGTAAGAGAGCCTGAAGAGTAAAGCCTGAAGGGCCTGAAAAGGTGCGTGAAATTGGGCTAAAAGCCTCCAAAATGAGCTGAAAATAAAATTGCGGACATTTTGAGTACCGGAAGGCCTGAATTTAGGCTATTGCCTGAAAACTATATCCCTGAGTAATATGTCTCATTATGATTGGTTGGTAAAATGATTGAAAATTTGTGGCTGCATCATAATAAACATCGTTGCCAAAATGACCTAAACTGTTTTCATATTATCTTACAATGTATGTATTTCTGAGTTGCAATAACTAATTGGATATCATGGATGAAGTCCAAAAATGCAATGAGGTGGTTGGTTTGTTGGTTGATTGGTTGGTAGGTTTCCTCCTTTCATTAGGAGCATTGAGACAAGTCTCTTAGTTAAACTGAAATTGATTGCCCAATTTCAGCAATTATAATATAAAAGTCAATATAGGCAAGACAAAGTTGGCGAGACACAATAGGCAGGTCAAATGTTTGGCTGTCATAAATTGGCTAGTCAAAATTAGGTAGAGGTGTAGTCCCATTGGCTTATAAAGAGTCGTATTGGAAAAGAGTTCATACAATATAATAATAGTAGACTCTGACATAATTGGCATAAAGAGTTCATACAATATATGTATACTCTGACATATTTGGTATATTTCCCCTGATGCCGACCCCCATGGTCAACACTTCCAACTCATCCGTGGAAGGAGATTTAGACGACTCGATACTCCTGGACGACACCGGTAATATTCGCAGCGGCCAAACATCTTCGCCCTCTCTGCCAGACCAACTTTCCGCTGAAAATTTCCGTCTTGTCAAACAACTAGCAGAGAAGTTACGCTCTCTTATCATTAACCGTGACCGGACTAGGGGTTTTCTGAACCACAACACCCGCCTTAGAGACCAAATGATGAGACCCAAGTAGATGACTCCAACGCCACCGCTCCGTTGCTTCCCGGTGTCATATACTACAGTGTCCGTGTGACTGAGTGTCCTACCACGCATCTGTCTATTGTGTTCTCCATTGAGTGCTGTATGCATCATTTGTTTCAGCACTGTACCCAAATGGCCTCGCCTACAAGGTCACGGTTTATTCCGTACATGTTGCTATGGTAGCTAGGACACTCTCTCATGGGGGACACTCAGTTTCTTTACACCGGTTCCACTGCCTTCCCAGAAACTACACGCCAACAACGGTCTGCAACTTGCACCAGGTATGAAAAAAGCTACACAAGATAGTCACTAGGGGCCTTCCATTAGTTCTGGATCTGATGGAGGAGAAAATTCAACGTCTTCAAACTTCCATCACTGACTCAGCCCAAAAGCGAAGAGCACAACTTGTGTTTTGCAAACTTGCCAACCGCACGGAGAGGAACACACAATTTCTTCAAACCAACCGCCGGGGTAGGACCCCCTCCTTCAACCACATCAGCAAAAGTACTAGAAAATAGTGCTTCTTCAACAACCCTTCCAATGGTCCTTTTAAGGACCAACCGAGCTTCCAAAAAGAGAGTTGTTATGTGTGTCACTATCTTGAATTTTCTTATAATATTTATGCCTCATATTTCATGTTCACTCCATTTTCTTTCACTTCCAAATCTCCAAATCTATAATAATTCATACACAGCTCTGACTCTCCACTTTAATCAATTCCATACCGCTCTTATTTTAATATTTTACTTCGTGTCAGACTCTTAATCCTTTAATACAGTCTGTCCCCCCAAAAAATATACAATCATAGATTATTTTTTCCCAAAAAACTTTAACCCTTTCGACACGGGCCAATTCTGTATACGTAATATAGCACGTATGTCAGTGGCTTTAGAGATAGCGTCACAAATGCTTGCAGGTCATTCGGAAAGCCATCTAAAAAGAATATCAGCAACGACTAGGTTTGTTTGGACTAATTTAGATGCATTTTTCATGCTGATTCTGAATATGCACTGGAAAATTAATAATTTTCACCTTTTTGAAACAAAATTTGACAAATTTTGACCGTTGAGCGACTGGAGTCGCTTGCCGTGTTCAAAGGATTAAGTTCATCTCAACTGGACTTTAACTGATTCTTGTTTAGGAGAGTTGCAGCTTTCATGAGATTTTTAGTTGGTGTAATTTGGGGGTCTGGTTCAGGAGTTATGGCTAAATCTGAGACAGTTGAAAAACCGGTTGGGTCAGTTTTCGGCTATCCTGATATCAACAAAGTTGTATTGAAAAGTAACTTCAAGACATTCTGTATTGAACATATAAATAAAAAAAATAGGATATATAAAAGGGCTGCTTTGTGATAGAAACATAATTTATAAATTTTAGTTTCAATGAATAAATACATGTAGCATTGGAAATTCAATTCCAACAGTCTTGTTGTCTCAGCATTACTTAGTTCAGCAGAAGGTATACCATTAAAAACACCTTGTTAAAGTAATGGACGAACAGTTTGAGACACCAACCATCTTCCTTTAACTGCCTCTTTGTTGAAACACGGCTTTCTTCATATGTTGCCTCCTGGCATCTTAGAGGCAGTGGGAATGCGGAAGGGTGAAATTGTCCCTCCACATTAGAGCATGTCCACCACATTTTTCCTCAACCGACTTGTGGCTGTTAATTAGTTTAGCAGTCAAATTCCCCACAAATTTCCAGGATTTGAGTTATTGTCCACCGTGAAATGAGTCCCTCATTGAAGCACCATTTTGGTGCGTTCACTGAAAAATAATTATATTGATTAGTTCAATGCATGATCCTAATATTTTAACTCTGATCTGCTACAATTTACTTTTGTTTGAAAAAGGGTTTAATCTACAATGATGCACACGCATGATAACATTTTAGTTCTTGAACCTTCAAAGGAACCGGTGTGAAAGGAGATATTAGTCACCCTGAGATATAGCCCGGGGATTGTGGTTCCTAGGGACCGCGGGGTCCTTCGGAACCCCTGTCCCTCGGAAACTATGCCCTAACCGACTACAGAAACGAGCGGTCCTCCCGGGACATGGGCTCTCGGCGTCAGTAGTCTTCACTCTGTGGACCCGTTCCTAGGAATAACAGGTCCGTGCTGTATGTTGCCCAGGTCAATATTCTTCACCGCGTGGACCGCTCTCTCTAGAAATAGTACTCCTTACTTCAATATTAGCTTCTAGGTTTTTATATAGTTTAAACGGACTATAGTTTCTATCGGACTATAGTCTTTACACCAGGAAAGTAACCATTGTCCCCCGCTACGGTAGTCCTGTATATCACGGTATAGGTATGAAAGAATACAGAACGTTAATAAGAGTGTGGATAACTGGTATGAAAAGAACAGAAAGCTGTCGTCAACGCCTTCGTGGTCTGCGTAAGGCTCCTCTGACTCACGATGTGAATGACCAGAGAAGGTTTCGAGTCCTAGTAAGTATTTTTTTTTATTTATTTGTTAATAAAATTGCAAGGTTTTAATTGTAGTGTTTGCGGAATTATCGGTCATGTTTTGCGATCACTAGCCCTAGTGAATATGTATTACACCTGACAATATTACCACTTTTCCTTGTCCTGAGACCAACATTTTCAGGGTAATAATAGACTTTTTTGTTAATTTCATTTTTCGGTGCGACGATCGTACCTCATTACCTCTTAGGTACAATTCAAGTAAAGCATGTGCAATGAATTACTTTAACGCCATTGGAATCTCACAAACTCCAAATGACAGCCGGTGTGCTATTTTTGTGATTGGGGTATATTTTTGTACATAAATGTATTTTTTGTAAGATTGGGTGACTTAAGTAGAGTGCACCACTCACACATCCACACATCGCGCGCACTTCACACACACAATGCACCCACATATGCACACAACCCACACGCACACACACACAACTAACACCACACGCCCGTCACCACACACACAGCAACACACCTTCTTACAAAGGCTACATTGTGGGGTTTTTATTTACTAAAAAAATCTCTAAAAGACACGCTTAGACATTGTTTCAGAAAACACACTTTTTCAAAACTATAAATGACGGATTCAAAACCATATATTTTTTTGAGATTTTCTCTAAAAAGAACCTTTTTTAGACTTTTTTTTGAGATTTTTTCTTTTTTTTTTATATGTTTTTTTAAGATTTTTTCTCACTTTTAATTTACTAACTAGAACAATCCCTTTTCTTCCTACTATTTTCGGAATAAACCTCACTACTCTAGATTATACGGTTTATTTCCGTATAGGACAATTCGTAACATAGTAACTCTAGTAAAAAACCCCACAACGTCAAATCAGAACAAACCCCACCACTAAAATAACCGCAGCACATTTCATTTCTACTTAAAAATAACCCCATTTTTTTTTTTAAACTCAAGTTGTACTCATTTGAGTAAAATCACACACACATTGCACATACACACACCCCCACACACGCACACGCACACACACATGCAAACAACACGACACATGCAATTATAAATCACACAAATAGAAAAAAAGAAGAAAATAAATGAAAATTACATGCTCGACATTCAGCTAATGAATGCAAAACATTGATACAATGAACCCATGTGACGGTGTTAAGTAGTTAAATAGATTAAATGTCACAATTTTGTGAGTCTTTTTAATCCATTTGGAAACTTAAACATGGAATTTTGCATTAACTTTGAAAATTTGGTGTCTAATTCTCTACGCCATAAACCACGTCATGGTAATCGGTGGAATCCCACGTCAACAACTAACCCTAATGTTAAGTAGCAAAATAATTATTTTATTAGAAATATTTAAAGGTCATTTCGTTTATCCAGCACATATATTTTTTTATAATTCATTAAATATCCCCGAGAAAAGGTTTATTTCCAAATTTCAGTTTGATTCCGATGTTGCGTATGATGCTATGAGCGAATTAGTGTAACACGCTGCTCCATAGCCCCTTGCTTAATTTCTGTCCGTTTACGGACAGAAAATACAAATTACGAATTTCTTTTCTGGAGTAAACGAATTTGCACGTATAATCGGCACACATACTATACTTCTGTTTCGGAAAAACACAACCGAATCAGAAGATATCACACTCAAGTACCTTTGAGGAATCGGGGGGACGAGGCTGTGGATCACACGAAATAAACCAACCTTGTAATACTCTCCTTGAATCTACTAATATCAACAAGCTTAAATCAGCTACCTAAACACAAACACACAACACAACGATTATAACTACACGGGACGGGAGTAAAGTGTGGCAGAATATTTAATAGCTATTTAATTGTACAATAAAAAAAACATAATACACATCTAATAAATACTCTTTTTTTTGTAAAAGGGACGTGTACAAAACACTGAACCTGAATCATGTAAGAGGAAGTCACACACAATGAAGAATATTTTCACACCATTATGTGATTTTCCCCTTTATATATTCTTCCACTCCAGTTTTTTAATTTTTGTATTTATTTTCTTTGTATTTTTTTAAGTGGTAGGTTTATTCTCAGGCCTAAATGGGTTTTCCTGCCTACTCCCCATGTTTTGTTTTTGTGTGTTTGATTAATCATTTGATGTATTGTTTTTATGGAAATACATAAATGGAATTGGAAATGGGAACTATTTTTTTTGAAAACTATAACTAGATACGTGCCTATTGTTTCTATGCCAATTTCTGCACGCCGTATTGTGTAGTCCTATATTGAAATTCATACTTTTATGTGAAGAGTATACAAAAAACTGCGTTTTTTATACACTAAACTTTTTTTAAGGAAGCATTCTATCGATTGAGTAAGGATCAGGGTGAGTCAGAAAAAGTACAACCAACATTAGGGATGTTTATGAAGAAACCTTAACGGAATTAACCAAGTAAGTCATGTGGTTAGATGTTTGTTTAATCCCTTCACAATATTTTAAAATTTTTTAATCAATTTTTGCTTTTTTTAAGTTTTTTATATTTTTTGTGAATGTTATCCATTTTTCTTCCGCCCCGAACAAATTGCTCAACTACTGTACACATGAGACTCAATACTTGCGCAGCGTTGAGTGTCTCAAAAAAATTTACCAGGGGGATTGCTTTGGCGCGGTATTCAAATGCTCCGCAGGACATGCGTTGATGAAATACAAAATACTACGATTATTGAAATACAGTATAGTTTTTAAAATGGGGAACATTTTAATTCCTAAATTGTATCCATCCCTATACGTGTACTTTGGAAGTGTTACTACGTAAATCAAAAGAAAGAAGGCTGCAATTATGCTTTTCAGTCAAAATTGATTTTTTTATTAAATATTATTGTGATATTTTTGTATACGGTTTAATTGGACCCCGCCTTACCCAGCAATGTATCCAGACATTTCATTTGGGGAGGGAGGGACCAGGCGAGGGGAACCATTTAACTTTTGGGGCATCGCTAATTTAAAAACATTTTGCAAAGGTGAACAACGTGGTACAACCTGTTTTCAATACTATCAATTTATGACATTTCTGATCTCTATTGGAACCCAGCGGGGGGCAAAGATTTTGAGTGCGGAATCCCACATTACTCCTTCCCCTCACACGATCTCAACCACAGACTGGTTACGTCACTTGAGTTCCCTGACATTTATTCCAAGTGTGTAAGTAATGGAAGATATGTGCAAATCCAGAAAGGCTGAAAGTAACACCCAAGAGTCTTCTTTGGGTTACTCTAGCATGTAACTTGTTCGGGTCTTTCCAATGGGTCCTTTCACTCGCAGGCTGAACTTCGAACGCGTTAATTTATTTAATAGTAAGTTTTGATATGAGAGCTAACAAATCAGGGAATTGTACTACAAGACGAAAATATATGAATAGCAAGAAAGTTTACCATAAAAAATCGGCTCATTGGTGTACTTTTTTTTGACTAAACCGGTATTGAGCGGCACAGACGCACTGGTCCTCATTGTGCAGTTTGGTGAACTGCATTCTTTTTTTTTTTTTTTTTTTTTTTTTTTATTCAAGTGTCAAATACATAACACCTAAGTCATTTCTTTCGAATAGCCTAAAGGTGAGCTAAGTACTAGTATTGGTAAGAGAACGATCCCCTTACGGGGAACAGTTTCCCACCGAGCTTCCTTGCAGGACACTGCAAAGGAAAGTATCTGTCAGCGAGAAGAAAATATTGCATATTTATTTTACGGACATTCTGTGCGGCAATAGAAAACTAATTCTCTTAATCATGCACGGTTACAGTTTTAGTTGGACAGTGCCTGTGGATAAGGGACCTGTCTTGTCATATTCTGACATAACTCCAATTTAATAATCAATAAAATTAGGCCAATTTATGGGTTTATTTGGGAAGGAAATATTCGATCCTAAAAATATGATTTTTCAGTTTTTTTTTGTTTATCTATTTAAATTAAATGATCAAATAAATTCTTGAATAAACAAATATAAATACAATTAAATAGGTGAACTGCCAATTTTACATTGTTGACATATTTTTTTCTGGATTGTATTGAGGGTAAGTGTTTATTCTGTGCCATTGACTATGCTGGAGTAACACCACACTTGTACACCAAAGGTCGTTAATAAACACACTAAATCTTAAGTGTTAATGTTAAACAAAACAGCAATATTTTACAGATTGTCATTAATGTTTTACGTTGTGATGTTAGAATGGCCTTCCTATACATCCTTTATTCTGTGTTCCTGCAATTAGTTATTATTTTTATGTTGTGTATTATCTGTCATACTATTTGTAGTAGCAGTTAGAGCCAGTGTAAATTACATTTTCTTGACATTTATGGGATTTGCAGGGTAAATACAGATGCAGGCAGATTCAGAGACATAGCTGTAGGCCGAGTCCAGATAAAGGTCCCTACATCAAAAGTTAAGTCAGTTTCTCGAAGCTAAAATTATTAACATTGATGCCAATTTTGCTTCCACCATACTTAATTACACCCTAAACGCCTTCCCAACACATGCAAGATTTCTATTTTTGACCAAATTTCCTTTAAAAAAAATTCCAAAATTGTGAAAAACAAACGATGCGAGAAAAATCAGTTTTCCCCTAACAAAAAAAATTACTTTTTAAGTTGATGTGATATATTTAATAACAATAGATAAATATTCAATTACAAATTCACAAAAGAGTAAAAACAGAACATAACAAAATAAAACAGGTAGTGTGCCAAATTAGCATTTTCTTATATTACGGTGAATCAAAAAAAAAGTGTTTGCAGGATTGTTATTATTAAAAGATGATCTTGACCTTAAGGTAATCACTTAGCAGAGAATTGTTGTTGTTTTAATAAAAATCTTAAATATATATATTCCAATATGTTAAAAAAATGAAAGAAATCGATTTAAATAATAAGCCAGCCAGATATGACCAAATTGGTACGCACCACCCCTTTTTTCGCCATTCCTATGGGAATTATTTACACACATAACACTGTGTTTGTGAGAATGTACACGATCAATATCCTGGATGCATTGGTCAACTTAATGCTACATTTTCTTGATTATTTCAAACTATGATGAATCAGATTTATCTTTACAATTGTGTCAAATGATATGACGAATCCAAACACCACTTCACCTGTGCAGAGCAAAGAAAGAAAACAAGATCTTCCCCATTGTTTAGGATATTTAGGTATTGCAACAAAGAGTTTCGTCCTTTAAAAGCATAATCGTATCTATTCCGGATTACAGTAGTAGTGTTGAAACCTTTTCATTTACACATCGGAATTAATTGGGTGAGAATTTGCTGTGAACAATATTTTAATTCTTTTTGAAGATCAATTGAGGAGATTATGACATTCATTGAGATCAATTAAACAAAATAGCATGGGTCGTCAGTAACTTCTAATGTTGTGCCCCCGTAAATCGTATCATTGGCGTGTTCTTACTTAAAACTGTGTAATCCCATTGAATGGAGGAAAAAGGGGTGTGCTTACAAAATCGGTCAGATCTGGCCTATTTTAATTATTTCTTTCATTTTTTCAAATTTGAAGGATATCGATTTGCTTTATTAAAACAACAACCAAAACTTATGATTCCGTGACTGTATCAAGGTCTTCAGGTCCAATCTGCAACCATTGCACAATTTTTTTTTATTCACCGTAGTATACTATGGAATTTTTAGACAAGGGACTGTGCCACTAATTTAAGCCGTTTCCATCAACCACCCAAATTGACCCTTTGTACAACTGAACTGAAATTGACCATTTATGATTTTTTTTTGCTGTTTTAGGTATACTCTGAAACTGTAGGATGTATATAGTACAAACTATACTTTCTGACACACCTATGGTTAGAACACATAATGTGGTCACTTTTAAACATGATTGGGTCATTTGAAATGTTTGACCCCTGTATGAACTCTTGTCTTGGCCCCTCTTCCGTAAGGCATCATATGCAGCACTTAAGAATCGTGTTTCAGGGTCCTGTCAGGCTGTCCCATATTAATGTGAGACCATTTGTATGGAGATGTGTTACAAGTCTGCTAGCTCCATAGGGTATATGTAGTACGTAGAATAATAATAATTGCATCATTTTAATAATATTGCGCATTTATATAGCGCTTTTCACGTGTTGTTATCAAAGCGCCTTTACAATTATTACCGACTACTTTGCTATTCACGCGCTCAGAAACTATAGTGTAGTATGTAGTAGTAGTAGTAGTAGTAGTAGTAGTAGTAGTAGCTATGTAGCAGTAGATGAGTAGTAGATGTAGTACTAATATGTAGTAGTAGTAGGCCTACTGTAGTAGTATGTAGTCGTAGTAGCCGGGAGCCCTAGTAGTTAGTATGTAGTAGTAGCATGTTGTAGTAGTCGTCTGGAGTAGTATGTAGTAGCTAGTCGTCGTAGTAATATGTAGTAGTAGTAGTATTATGTAGTACTAGTTGTAGTGTAGTAGTTAGTTAGTTAGATAGTAGTAGTATATGTAGTAGTAGACAGCAGTAGTCGTAGTAGTTGTAGTATAAGTATGTGTGGGTTACCGGGTTAGGGGAAATTCGCCCTTCTTATGCACTAAAATACGTTAGGGGAAAATTTCGTTCCACTTAACGTTATCTGTTGGTTTGGTAATGCATAACACCAGCTTCACCATATATATGATTTATGTTGTTATGGATCACCCTAAGATAGCGTGTGTAATCTGAGCATGCGCAGTGTGCTACTTAAAGTTACAACATGTCAGCAACTAAGCTAAAACCTGTGTCTCGCGTCTCAGTAATTGTACTAATATTTACTAGGGATTTATAGTGTATGCCATATCGTAACATGGTGTTCAGAAGTGATAGACGTGGGAACCTTCTGTCAGCGGTAGTTTAAGTTTTTTTAGCGTCAACCCTAGTGTAAGACATAGAAATTGAGCACCGTAAACTCTGTGTGAAACTTGTGAATGCAGTCACAAGTTACCTGTATGCGATCGCTTGCTAGCGGGACGGAGACGCCACGCCTGTTGAACACATTGAGGGCGCTGTTTTGGGTGACACGCTACGTTTAGCTCTATAGCTAGTAAAATAGAAATAACAGCAATGGCATACCAAATACCTCCTCCAGAGCCCTGAAACAGTTACTGGAAATGTTTCGCTAACTGGGAATTATTTTAGGAAGCCTTCAATGACTAGAGTGTGGCCATAGAACTTTCAAAGAAGAGTGCAGCCGTACAGGTAGCTACTTGAAAAGTGTGATGGGCACTGAATGCAAGAAATTTACCGCAGTTAAAATTAACAGAGGAAGAGAGTGCAGATCCCCAAATCAATCTTGAAGACGATAGATGCCTCACTTTGAC
>JAMKCH010008632.1:0-59385 GCA_023653785.1 Ophioderma brevispina
ATGATGGGGTGCAAATTATCGGACTGATGCCCCCTTCTCAGGGGGCAAATGTTAGTACAGTGGAAAAATTTACAATGATCCAATTGTGTTTTAATGTACACTAACGCCTTCGTCTCGTCATAAGGATTAAAAAAGTATATATGTGCCTAGGTTTCCAAACCTTTAGTAAGGCGGTATAGCCCCATCATGGTTCATCAGGTCACCCTGGGGGTAATGCTCCGATGTTGTTGAAGTGGTGTCAAAATGATTCCTTTGTCATACTGAACAGAAAATGCATTTAATTGAGCTTTTGATATCACCATTGCGACATCCATGGAATTTTGGTGACCCCCGTAGACCATGTAGACCCTTGCGACTTTTGGCTAATGTAATAGCCATCCCAATGTCACACACTGTAAAATAATACTTTTTGTCCTGTGAGACAATACACACAATTATCAACCATTTAACCAAATCTGAGCATTGGGTAATTTTACCCCAGGATGACCTTGAACCATTATGGGGGGCTATAGCGCTTTAACTAAAGGTCGGAACCTAGCAATATATAACATTTTCTATTCCTTATAAGGAGACGAACATGTTTAATGTAGCATTAAAACACAATTTGACTCGATTTGTTTATTTTTTCCCCTGTATAACATTTCCCCCCTTGAGGAAGGGGTAGGCATTCCGAAATTTGCACCCCACATTTTCTGACGTCTGGTCCCATGAAATGAAAAAACACAAGAAAATCAACTTTAGGCACCAAAATCCTACGGGAACTGGTTCATTGATACCGACCCCACTACACTCAAAAAAGGTACAAAAGATAGTGTTTTAGAAGTGGTCATCTTCTGAAGATGAGACTAAATAAACAATCCGTAATTGAATGTAGATTAAAACTCCAAACCCAGTGGGCTTTGAGTCCACTTTATGTATCACACAGCCGAGTCTAAGCTGACATTATAGTCAAACCCAGACTAAGCCCAGCTTACTTTTTGATGGCAGCAACATTTGCTGGGATTATTTTGTAGTGTCACTGGGAATTGTTGGCCTTTCTTGTCATGTTGTGTTTTCATATCTCATGGAGCTTGTTAAGCCAACCTTATCGGTGAGATTTGTCTTGTGAGCTGTTTGGAATTGTTACTAGATGTTGTAAATGTACTCAAAAGGCAGTCAAGAATTAGAAGGTTATGTTCTGCATTAGCACTACTATCACCATACTGACTAGAATACTGTTTTGGGCATGAAATGTGTTAGAATTTTTGAGTAAAAAAGAGCACAAACCTTGTTATTAATTGTAACCTCTAGAGGGTTGGAACAACTATGGAAATGATCAGTTCTTATGTTATTTAATTTGTTTAAAGTGGGATTACCCAATTAAGTCTAAAATTGTCTCTTGATAGAATGGCCTTCACCTCAAAACCTCATCTGTAAAGTTTTGCGCCAATATTTCAAATCCTGTTTTGAAGTGGGGGGGGGGGCATTTATTTTTTTTATTTTTTTTAATCCCCATAGAGTACTGTGTAAATTAATATTGGTCGACCAAAATGGGGGCATATCTTCGCTCATAACTACCAATCCAAAACATCTCTAGCCCTAAGATTTCACAGTGTAAATGAGAAAAATAGTAGCTTTTTCTGATACCAAAATTTTGACCACTTCCGGTAAAATCTGTGTCCCTGGTGACGAGCTTTTAGCGATCGGGCCATGGCCCTTTGAATTTAAAAAAAAAGTCTACAAAAATCAGATTTTTGCATGTTTGTAACAAGTGGCATCTATCCTAACATACCCTGCACATGATAGGACCAGAAGCAGCCACTAAATAAGGATGAAATCAGAAATTTTATTAATTACGGTCGCTACGACACTTACTACAACACGTTATTGAAATGGATATTCGTATATCTCTTTTAACACGCATTTTTTTCCTTTTCTGTTAATCTTAGTTGAAAGTAACTTTGAAAATTTTACAAACTTATCTTCACTTTAAAATATTCTTGCAAATTTCAAATATTTTCACTCTTTAGGATAAATCACTGATAGTGTATTTAAGGTTGTGGTTTAATGATAAACACCAATGCCACCCTTATAATGTTCATCTTGTACTATAGCCGTTAGTTACATAATAAAAATTCTTCAAACTGTAAATTTCAACATAGATTAATTAGGTAGGACCATTAAGACATTCTATTTGGTAGTTTAGTGTCAAGGTTTTCAGGACTGCCTTTCTATGGCCTCCATTCCACAACTGCCCACATGAAAAGAGTTCAAACTGTTGCTATATTATGCATTGAAGGAATAACTGTCTCTTAATACTGCATCCGGAGACCAACTGCAAGATATACTTGCACAACGTAACCTAAAACAACAGTGAACAAAGAGCGGAAAGGCATTTTAAACAAGAAATGACCAACGGTTCCACAACAAAAGGATGAGTTAGCAGGAAAGGGGAGTTAGCAGATTGGTGACACATCTCATCCAAATTGTTGGAAAACTTCAATTCTTTGTATAAACTGACAAGCCCCCTCTCCCCCAATCATTTGAAAACCTGTCACTCCGGTTTGTTCATAAATGCGCTCTAAGACCTCCCCCAACCGTGGATTGGTGGGCGGGAGGGGTCCAGTGTTAGGGTTTGTTTCAAGCTTCGCAATAAAAGTTAAAAACACTTTGCAGTGCATCGCTATGTCCATTTAGGCCCTGCTTCACTTGCACTAATTAGCAAATCCACGCGGTGTTCCAACTACTTTTGACTGGGATTGTACTTGTTTAAGGTAATTTGGAATTATTTTTCAGTTTATTTCAAAGGTGCATTTATTGGTCTTCAACTAATATGGGATATTGTTGGTTGCATTTTGTCCGTGATTCGGATATACCTTTAACCTGGGGGAACTCCAGTACCACTACATGTTTTGTTATCATATAGCAACATACCAGAACCTTCATTTACAATTCAAAACAGACTTACTGGAGTCAAAAAGAGACCCTAATGTACCATTCTAAAATACCTTTCACTGATGGATATTGCAGAACTTACCATGAACACAGGCCTATCTCATTCAACCATTTAATACCATCATATGCAGTCTTATGCAAGTATTTAGGTTAATAAACCTTCCCATTTATGTCACATATTTGTTAGATTGAACAGAGACCAATGAACAATAAACTCACCCTACATGTTGAAAGAGACGTAGATAGCAAAATGGATCAATTTTTTAAATAAAAAAAACACACCAAAATTGGGACCCTTAATGTGCCCCCATGCAGGAAGTGCCTTACCATAAAAGGGATACCCTTTTACTCTGTTTTTAACAGTGGTGACGTCATGAATGCTTGAGTGCCATGCCCCCTACCTTAGCCTGAAGAGTAAACTTGATTAAGAGTTGTGCAAAAATTGGTCAAGCGTGTGTACATTCATAATTGAGTGGGCCCCAAGATGCTACATTTGGTACGTCTTCTCTCTTCACCCATAGTGTACTTATTCACCACTGGCTGTTGAAGTACACATTATCGCAGGTGTATTTAAAATAAGTTGACCTATTTCTAAACAAATTGGGACACTATCTTAAATATCACCACGTCGTCAAAGTGGGAGAAAAAAGTAGGTGAAATTGATTTGATATCATGTTTATTTTCCTTGGCATATGGAGGCCTTTTCCCGATATGGAGAGGAGATTCGAGCCGAGTGGACAAGACATTGCAGGAATTCTAATCATCCCCCTCATACCCCGATTTTGATCGTGCTTTTTTAAGACTATGCAAGGACAGCATAATCAGCTTTGGTTTATTTTAGAGGTAGGTATTTGTTGTTTTTCACAGTGCAATTCTACAAGGATAAAATAATGATTGGTTTGTGGATAAACAATACAAAAAACTCTCAAGCAAAGTGTACTCCTGGGCGGACAAAAAAAAACAAAAAACAAAACAAAAACCAAAAAAACACTGATGCACACTAAGTTAGCCTATAAATATTCAAATGTCTTACGGTTAATTGTTCATTCTCATGCGCAGTAAAGTGGACATGTAAGCGCTGGGCACTGCCAAACAACTCAAGTGCTGGGCGTACTTCAAGCGTGCCCCCCCCCCCCCCCCCCCCCAAAAACGGCAACACAAAAAACGCAACGGGGTGTGGTCATACTGCGTGTTAAGTCTTAATTCCGCAATTTCCACGCACAATGATGGTATAAACGGAGTATAGGTACCTTATTGGCGTGTATGTCCATTTCTTAATGCACTCTACTATAGATGCAGATTCCATACGCAGAAATAAATGTCTGGATGTCAAATTGTGGAAAACACTTTTGCACTCGGTATGAAGTCACTGATTCAGCTTTTCAGACTTGAAAGAGAAATAGTACATAAAGAAAAAAAACATTATGAAATCTCCAAAGATTAAGATTCATTATCATTAATGCTCAATACTGTTCTTCAAATGGAGACCTTCTAAGCATTACAAAGGCACAATAGATTGGGGGTAATGTTTTTGCACAGGAGTACGGAGAATAATGATCTTACATAATTGGAAACAATATCATTGCGAAGATGTATACAAACCTTCAAGCGTTTTAAGGGTAACGCTTAAAGGAATTTTTTTTTGGGGGGGGGACTTTTTTTTTTTGTCAGAGCCAGTAGCAAGATTGTAAGTCGGTTGGGTAGTAAACCAAATTTAGGGCAGTCAAAACAGTAATAATAAGAGTGGGCATCAATAAATAAACGTAAAAATAAGAATACTAAAATGTGCTCATTCTGAGTATTGGTAATGAAAATGCATGATTTGAACATTAAAAAAACAAAAAAGAAAGATCAACTTGAGTGCCTATGTCGGCTTCAGGGATGAAGGTTGGAGGGTTTTAAATGTCCAACCTTGCAGTGTCATTATTTGGGGTTTTATGATAGATGGGGGATGGCAACTAGTAGTTATTAAGGGTGCTTGCCTTGTGGTGCAAATTTTAAAAAAAATTTCCTGGTTCTAACCCCGGTGGGGACACTTGCTGGGCATTTTTTCTGCGGTACTCAATCTGGTTTGATGTATATAAGCATTGATTAAAAAACAGAATGACGCTGCTCCTCCGTGGTTCAGCTGGAAGGAATTGCGCAAATGAATCATGAAGCATCCTATCCTTCGGAGAGGATGTTAAGTCATTGGTCACCGGATACAGAGAGTCACAATGTGCAGAATATTCGCAGTAGGTTTGAATAAGAGTAAGGTGAAAACACCTAAACTGTTCCCAATTCGCCCAGCCTCAAACGGGCCATGTTAGGAGAGTCTGGATGGATACACACGGCCTTGGAACCGCTACTCGGCTGAATAAATCACTGGACACCACCACCAAGCATACTAATGACTATGGGATATGCAAAGAAGAAGAAGGACTTACCTGATAAAGGGATACTGCACGAATATTTGCCGATTAGATTAAAGTACTAATATTTATGGGAAACATGAAAGTGGGCTGTGGATCACGAAATGCCCATTTAAATTTGAGCACAACAATGAGAAAAAATGCTTTTCCATATGCATAAAATCAACACAACTTCTTGGGTAATTAGGTTTCCTCAAGACATTCAGACATCAACCTTTAACAATAGTAAGAGTTATTTTTTCAATCAAACCTTGATACTTATGCAATATTGTTTTGCAGTGATTGATTCTGTGCTGACGAAAAATATTCTTACTATCCTGACAGGTCTTTTTTCAACTCTTCTTGTCACTTTCCAGCTTTGGTGAACGAGCCTCACAGATCTACTCACAAGGAATGTTAGACGACCGAGACCGACTAAATGAGCTACTTATTGTCCATACATACTCAAGGGAAAACCATCAGGAAATCCTGTTCTTTATTTGAGTCAGCAAAAACAGGCAACTTCTATAAAAGTAGCACAAGTAAGTGGTGCTATTCAAAAGATGTGCTCAGTGTTGCCACTCTGTGCTTTTTTCCCTGCCCATTGGGGCGACTTTTGAATTTCAAAAAGTTCTCTCAAAGTGAATTCTGTGCGTGCCACAGGTAAGTGCCATTTTGTGGCTTTATAAACAATGGTTAAGGGAAAAGTTGGGTTACTTAGCCTGAAATTTGGTACATTACATTATATCCCGTCACACCAAAGGAACCTACTCTGTATTGTGTACACTGTATTCCATTAACTCTGTATCATTTGTTTTTAAGTCTGTTATACTCGTCGTCAGTAATTCTGAAACAAAATTCTGTCTACGCGTGCGTACACCCACCCGGAAGTATGTGACGAACACTTGACAACAGGAATCCAATACGCAATTCAACAGACCGCTTGTGCAATTTGTTCATAATTATTGGACGGCGATTATAACTGCGTAATTGGAGCTCTCTCCAACAAGTCACCAGAATCCGCATCGATGCGGATCAAAGTAGATCCCACTGGTGTGTAACACCAGTGTATCATGTTACTGCACAATGTAGGGAGTGCAGATAGGAACACGCTTCTAGCACGGTTTCTATCGCGTCGTGCAGTGCCACCTCTTACATCTCCGAGTCCACTTTATGCGCTGCATATGTGCACTTAACATAATTTGTTTTTAAATGTCGCAACAATCACGCTGTAACGGTGCGAAAATGTGCCATCGTGAGATAGTCCAGCACACGTCCACACAGATCTGGATTTAGGAAGTACAACATTAATGAGGAATCTGGGTGCCCTGTGTAGAAGAGCAGCCCCATGTTAAACGGAATGAAAGCACATATAACAGATTAGATGCAAAGGGTATAATGTAAATTGATATGCCCAATCTTTGTTGGCAATACTGCATAGTGCACAAGTGTAGACTGTAATCCCTAGCATTTACCTTTAGCTTCTATACCACCACAATTTGAATTTTATCATATCCTGCATAGAGAGAAAACATTAATTTGAAGTAGAAAATATTTGAGAGAACTTTTGCAAGGAATATAGTAACTACTGAATAGCTGCCCTATGAAACTAATTGACTTGTGGTATATGCTACAAGAGTTGTCTGCCATCTTGTTTGCTGACTTACATGAAGATACTGCCATTGCAATAATAAAATTAAGAAATAATGGGTAAGATGTTCATGTTTATGTAAGAATCACCTAATTGAATAAATGTTTGTGCATGATCCAAAAATACAACAATTTCAACCTCAGTGTATTTAGTCCAGGTGTAGACTAGTGTACTCATAACAATTACAAACATGCACAAATCTCAGTTTTGACAGAAAATGAGGACAAACTTCAAACAAAATGATCCTATATCCCCTTTATTAGAAATAGCCAGTTACTCATTTTTTCTTATTACATAATTAAATCAGCGTGGTAGTTCCGAGGGGGCAAGTTCCCAGTAGGTGCAACAAATGTCCCAATCACAGGCAAAAATATCCTAGTCGCAGGGAAAGAGTCTGAAAAAGGGCTGATCATGGGAACTGCCCCCCTTTGCCCCACCTGGCTATGCTACTGAATTAAACATATCATTTTTCATGCATAAAGACATCGATCTAAGCTTATTTACTCCTAGTGTAGAGTAGTCCATTCATAACAATTACAAACATACAAAAATCTTAGTTGAGTTGAGGGCATGTTTGAAACAATATTTTGTCTCTTTAAACACAGACAAAGAAATTACACAGCTCTAGTGAAAGCTCTATGGTACTGGTCGGAGCATTGAAAATAAATGCCAATAGCTCAGTTCCAGTCCAAACATGTCATTTCATTGAGGATCCAAAAATAGATAGAATATTGAATTGTTGGTCATTGTACCCTCTATGCTTGCAAGAGAAATAATGTCTTCAAAATGACTTTCTATCATATAAGACCGCATTTTCTTTTAATAAAATTCCGTTATAGAGATTTTTGTACCTGTGTGACCCATTTCATTAAAATCAAAGAAATTTTGAGGTAATGATTAAATTAAAAAGAAAAGAAACAGAATTTTTGATGTGTCCTTCACAGAAAAATAAAACATAAATTTGACTTATTCTTCACAGAAAAATAAAAATGAAATATTGACTTCACAGAAAAACAGGTGTATCCAATTTTAAGAAAGAAGTGTCATTTTTAAATGCAATACTAAAATAAAAAGCCTTTCAATTCAATGAATATGAAAATCTCAATAAACCCCAGGCTCTTGTTGGCGAAGACATTTGAGATGGGGACTAATATAAAAACAAAGAAAATGTTGACATGATATTTATGATTTTTTTCCCTCTTGTATTACTTGAAAAATTGTTTTTTCTCTAACAAAAGCCTGTTTTAAAATGAAGAGTGTAGAATTTGACCCAGTACTGTACTAGTGTACCTAACAATCCCATTGGCTTTTTGACTTGTTAAAGAGACACTGGCACATTTGAAAAATAGTGCGCCCTCTAGATTTTTCAAAATCGATCTTACTTGCATGGTTATAAAGCTTTTTTATACATTAGCCCTCATCTGAAATTATTAACAAAATATTTTGAATTTTCTGTCAGTAAATTACAACAGAACATGTTATACATTTGAATCATACCAGCGACAGGTGATTTGATGACAAAAATCATGGGCACATAGGAGCAATTTATATCCTCATAATATTTCCTTATATACCTTTAAGACAATTTAAAAACAAAACAAAGCCAAACTAAAAAGCAAAAAAGTAGTAACAACAACACACTTTTTTTCTTTTGTTATAAACTTGGTTTTTCTCTAACAAAAGCCTGTTTTAAAATGAAGAGTGTAGAATTTGACCCAGTACTGTACTAGTGTACCTAACAATCCCATTGGCTTTTTGACTTGTTAAAGAGACACTGGCACATTTGAAAAATAGTGCGCCCTCTAGATTTTTCAAAATCGATATTATTTGCATGGTTATAAAGCTTTTATATACATTAGCCCTCATCTGAAATTATTAAGCCCAAATCAGCATGATATGGGTTACAAACAGAACGATTTTATAATTAATGTCGCCAGCGACATTAATTCAGCAGATACGCGGAAATGGCGTGTAACACAAGAAAACACACGCCTGAGTTAATTCTCATGGCATGCACCTTTTTTGACTGTTCTGTGACCTTTGTGGTTTTAATTTCAATGAGTATGAGTCTATGATATTGACACATGTAATAGACACATTTGTTGATTACAGTTACGGCAAACTTAAAAGTTAGCCTACAAATTATCTGGCTGTCTTTATCCTCTTATTAATGTCCCTCTCTGCTTTTGGGTATGTTATATTCATGTGTAAAATATATTTCTATTCTTCCAATGGCCTAGACTATCATTTGCGAGCAAATTGAAGAAATTTCAAATTTTCTGAAAATGTGCCAGTGCCACTTTAAACATCTCATCACAAAAAGTGGAGTTTCTTGTAAAAATTTTCTTTAAATTGTAGACCATTTATTTGCAAAAATCAGCAAAAAGTGGGCCTTTGACCATTTTTTGTTTGTAATCTTTTCTACTTCATTTGTCCTGAAGTTATCGGAAATGTTATCATTAGGTGTTGTACAAAATCAGTGCAAATAGGAGCAATTTATATCCTCATAATATTTCCTTATATACCTTTAAGACAATTTAAAAACAAAACAAAGCCAAACTAAAAAGCAAAAAAGTAGTAACAACAACACACTTTTTTTCTTTTGTTATAAACTTGGTTTTTCAACACTAGTCAATCCTGATTACGTCAATTAGCTACTACAGGGTTCAAGATTATTACAAAGTGTAATAGAGCAAAAATCTGAAATCCAACCACAAGGTTGCATTTTATTATCATAATTCTACTGGTCACTCCTCTAGAAACTACACTGCATTCTCAATTCCCACAGGCAAAGTTCAATTGCCTCTGTTAAGAAATTGGGTCCTTTGGCAGTTAAATGCTATTCACAGTACCGATAACAGGGGTTCGCTATCTCATTGCATAAATGCAGGTCAATCAGCAACACTCTGTATGAGACTGAGTCCATCGTTAGTACTAATTAGTTTTATGACCTCCCAATTTAATAATAACTTAAAGATGCCGCATGTAATCTCATCACTAAATGATTTCTGGATTAGACTGTGGGCTGTCTTCTGTTTTTAGTTGAATATTTAATCAGATAGTATTTTAGGTTGATTAGATGATTGGGTATAGAACAGATTGGTTTGGCAAGTAAATGATCGTTAGTAATTCTTTCTTTCTTAGATTTAAATTCTTCAATCTGTACACTTAAAAATCCTTAAATTTAAAGAGAACTTTCTTACTGACATATTTGAGCCTGGACAAATTTCTCACTGCTGAGATTTTTAAAGGTTATTTCTACAGATGATCATGTGGGTATAATTTTAACAGGTGTGATGTTCCACCTCAATAGCCATTTTTTAATGGTTGGTCAAATCAAACCAAACAAAAATGGCTAGTGCATGTTCAAGTAAAAGGGACATATTGGTGTGAAAAAATATTCAGACATAATGAAATGAACCCTTGCTGAAATCACTTCCACACATTTGGATGTTTACATTCTGTAAAAAACAGAAAAAAACAGCAAGAGTTTGTGGCAGTTTGTGGCAGTTCCTGCCATGGAAAATCAAGGTGTTGACATCCCTCCCAGAATTTACAGTGTACCTAGCATGTTTTGTGACACAATTCAAAAGCATTCAGACTGGGATTCAGACATTGTACTTCAGGCATGTAGTACGATATTGATTTGACAAGTGAAAGGTGAATTAGCCAGGATTAGCACATAAACAATAGCAATGGTCTGTGTCTCTGTGAGCTGATGACTGCATGCTTTTCAAGTTTGATAAATGCTGGCAGTTATGTCAGCATCCTTGGCTGAGAAGTGAAGCTTACAAGGAAAATAATATTAGTTACTTTTTCCTTTTTTATAGAATGTAAACACCCAACTTGTTTTCAAATGTGTGGAAGTGATTTCATTTCAGTAAGTTTCCATTTCGTTATGTTTGAATATTTTATCATGCCATTGTGTCCCTTTCAATTCAAATCCAACAGGCATCATGTCCTGCACTCTCTGGCCAATAAGTAGATAGTGTCAAGACATGCAAAGATATTTGAGATTACACCATACAAACATTGCCCAAAGCTAGACAAGAAAGACAATATGATGAATAACATCTTAAAAACTGAAGGTGGTGTTTCAGATCATTCACCTTACACCCTGGTTTCAGTTTACTTTATACATCATCTGTAGTAGAGTTCCTCCTGATGTTGGTGAATTGGTTTATTTAGTTTGGCCATTGGCCGCATGGCTGCCTATACCTGTGGACCTAGCCAGTTTTAACACACTACACAGCACATGACTCATGGTCAAATTCAATTTTGGTATAGTGTGCAAGTCAATAGTTTTTAATAATGTATTTCTAAATTGATCAGTGGTATGTAACTATTAGAACAGGGGTTCTCAACTATTTTGGCTCGCGGGCCATGGCGGGCTGTATACCTTTCAAAATAGTCATGCTCGCGGGCCAGATGCACCCTCTTTTGCTATGTTTGCTGTATATTTCAAAACTGTTCAAGGGCCAACCACCAAAGCTTCGCGGGCCGGATCTGGCCCGCGGGCCGCCTGTTGAGAACCCCTGTATTAGAATGAGAACTGATCTTACAGTTGCTTGAGAGGCTCAACTTCAAAATATGATGAGGCTTGCTTTGTCTAGGGGCATTTCTGAAGGCTGCTGATGTAAAGGTGATCTCTGATTATCTTGGGAATATACTGCACAGTATATCTTTGTGGCATGGTATTTTATAACATCAATAAAAAAATGTAACTGCCCATGAACTTGGTAGGGTAATAGATCATGTCTTCTGCTGGTGCTGTATAGCTTTGCATCTAGATATCTGCATGATAATGAATATTAATGAACTAATTTGCATATAATAATAATAATACTTATTTGAGTTACTTATGAAATACAAAAGACAAACAGAGTAACTCTGGAAAGGAAAATGGGCTACTCAGCCCCAACACACCGATTAGTGCATTTCTTTCCGTGGAACAACATACATATAAAGTAGGCCAAAAAAAAGTGAAAGAAGACAGACAATGCTGGAATTAACTTACTGCTTACAAAGGAACTTGAATTTGGGAAGAGAGCTTGCTTGCCGAGCGTGAAGTGGAATATTTTCCCAAAGTCTAGGAAAAGAGACAAAGACAGAATTGTAGAAGGAATTAGTCCTTGCCCGCCAATGTAGTAATCTGTCTTAAGAAATACGACTTCTGTGAAAAAAGTCCATGCAAGATGCTGGACCAATATTATTTAACAGCTTGTAACAAAATTGCAAACGCTGAAATTTAAACAAATCATCAACACTCAATAGACCAAATTCAGACAACCTGTCAGTATACTCTACATGCTCCCCAGAGCCCTGTTTCCTATGCATAAGGACTCTTGTAATCCTCCTCTGAAACTTTTCAAGTCTACTAGTGTAACAGGCATTATATGGAGCCCAAATAACAACACAGTAAATGAGAAGAGGGAGGACAAAAGCTTTATAGAAATTCAGTAGAGCAGTGCGTGTATTTTTGTGCCTGTGTGTATGTGCGCCTGTTTGTGTGTGTGCATGTCCATGCATTTGTGTTCGTATATGTTGTATGGGTGTGTGTCTCGGTGTGTGTGTGTGCACATCAATGATTGTTTGGTGAAGGGAGATCAACATGGTCTAATTAAGGCCTGCACAAAAAAGTAGCTTTCATTGTGATGCATCGCACATAATGATGACAATTAAACTGTAATTGGCTACAATTTTGAAATCAGTTTGCATTTGAATCCACCTTGAGTTCAGATTCCTTATTACCAAAATTGTGCAGGAAAACTGCCCATTGAATTCCTTTTAGCTTAAATTTCTAAGTACACAATTATTGAACCACCTTCATGAACACTGACTCATATATATCTGGGTGTTGTTGGTCAAATTGTTAGTAGCATCTGCCAGTTATATTTATTTTTTATCGGAGAATAGGGAATCTGGAATCATTTTGATTTCAAAACAGACAATGTTCTAACCTAGTAAATGTATGTTAAGTCTGAGCTCAACTGTCCATGTGTTTACTCCCCAAAGAATTTAATTAAAATAGGTGTATGTATATATGTATGATTGCCATTGTATGTGATAATCATAAAAAATTGACCTCTAGATTATTTACTTTCCACCTCAATTGCTGTGATTTTATAATGCTGTCAATCAACTAATTTTCACAGAAATAAATGTTCATGAATTTATTTATCAAGAAATCTTGAATGTGATTTAAAGAAATGTGAGAGCTCCTTCTGAAGATATAAATCCCCTAATTTGCTTTTATAAAATGCCTTGTGAGAATACTTCAAAGGTTTATAGGACAAAGTAATTAGAAAAGACTACAAAACACTTTAGGTGATTTTTTAAAGTGTTTTTTGAAAGATTCATTTTGTGATTCCAGCTGCTGGTTTGTGTAGGGTTCATTAGATATCATTGAGAAAAGCTCAAAGCTCTGAAAATATAAATGGTTATGGTACTATTCTGGTTTAATACTGATAAAGTTGATTTTTTTGTGTTACATTTATTTTCACAATTTTTACACTTCATGCAGACTCTGCTAAGAAAATAAAAGTATGTGAATATATTTCGTCTCTAAGAAAGCTCAAATCCTGAATTAGAAACAAGTGTAACAGTTTAAAATTGGCAAAACTATACAAGAATCATGAAAATTTCCAGTTTTACAGATATACTCTGTATTATATTGTAGGTGATCCCTGCTTGGTTGTGATTTTTTTCTCTCTATAAAAAAATCAATCGATAGTGGGGAACAGTGATTTTTTTCATCATGATTCTCCCACACAATTTCTTACATCAAAAAAGGTGTGGCACTATGGGGAGCGCACAATGGAAAATTCATAATGGTGTAAAATGTGATTTGTGGACACTTAGTGGCGATGTTTTCCCATAAGTCAGTGTGCATAGCAACCATTCTCTAACCTTTAATGGTGAAATTTTAAATGGCCTGATCAATATGACACATGACCAATCATGTGAAAAAATAACACCGCTTTGCAATTAACGACGCGCTTACTTCCACGTGAGCTTGCACACGCAAACAAACACTAGACGGATGCAAGTGCTGGAAATGACATATGATAACGTAACAGCCTTTATAATTACACACCGGAGGGGTAATTCCCGACCTGATTGGCCATATTATTTGGGTCAAGAGTTGGTAACAGGCAGGCTAAAACAAGAAATAGCTTTAGGAGTGTCTCTACTTTTGATATTTGATGCTATTAAGTTCTGTTATTTTTAACTTGAGCAATCATTTATCATGTTACGTCAACCGTACTTGTTCTATGTCTTTAAGTGAAAGAAGCAGTGCTGTACTAAAGGTGCAACGAGAGATTTCAAATAACAGGTGTCCCTAAAAATGTGAAAATCATGATTTTTCCACTGGAGTAAAGCTTTCTATCAATCAAGGAGCAAATAGGAAATTCAGCCTATGTTTTCTATTGAAATATAAGCATATACAAATCACCTTTTGTTTTCATTATAAGTTATTTCTGTCGCCTAATAAAAGGTAGAGAATCTATTGAGTGTCTAATGTATATCAAATAAATACTTATCACATAAAATATGGATGACTTGAAATCTCTCGTTGCACCTTTAAGTCACAATTAACTAAATATTTTTCTGTAAGCAGTGTGTGTATTTGTGTGCCTGTGTGTCCATGCATTTGTGTCTGTGTATGTTGTATGGGTGTATGTGTGCATCTATGTTTGTTTGGTGAAGGAAGATCAAATGTTCCAGTATAATAGCCTGTTGAACTTATAATCATTGTTGTCTTTATGTAGTCACAGCTGTTTGAAGCCATGTAAATTGTCTCTTATTTTAAGAAAAATTTCAAGCAGTGGCAACACAATTTTGACAACTGATAAAAATAGAAACATGTCAGTGCTATTACCCCTTGTAAAAATCAGAAACATCCATTGCAGGAAACTTGCCTTGTAAGCCTACAAAGTTCATGAGTTGTATATTATAGCGCCCTCTACATGCCCATTCTCCATAGAGATGTGTAAATTTGCCTGTAGTGAAAATTCCTAAAATTTGCACAGGATCTAGCTAGTGGAATAAATATTCCAAATGCGGTTGTCAAAACTGTCGCTGTATTTATTTTTTTTTAATTCTGGTTTTCTTTTTAATAAATTTAACTTTCAAACAGCTGTGTATTGCAATTACATCAGGTTTTTTTTATTTTGTAATGAAATCATCAGAATCATTTGACTTCAACTAGGTAGCTACACAAGCACCTTAGATTATAACAATCCAGATTATAACAATCCAGAGCTCCCCATCTCAACCCTTGTACTGAACATGGGTATGGCAAAAAACATTGTCTCAGAAGAGAATGTGAAAAAAGCAAATGCGAAATGCACCTTTTTAGGGGGGAAAATGCTAATGCGAAATTTAGGATTTTTTTAGTGCATATTTAATCCACTATTTTCAATTTTTGGCCGCTTCGCAGACAAATTTTCATTTTTGTCTGAAAATTATAAAAAAAATTCGAGTAAAACCTAAAAAAATAATGCGCTAAAAGGCCAATTTTAAACAAAATGCGTGCGGTATTCTGAGACAAACTTGTTTTTTGTGTCATTTGCAAGAATTGCAGAAGGCACATAGGGATTACTCTGGTCGTATGTCTGTGTATCTGTGTGTGTGTGTGTCTGTGGTCAAAATGTTAACCCTTAATATATTGCATGCCGTTTGAGTTCCGTAAGGGCTACGATGATGCAACTTGGTGGAAAGGAGGCGGAGGGGTGGGGTGACATGTTGGTGACCTCATGTGACCTTGTTGTCCTCATGTGACCTTTGGCCCCTTCACAAACTGCGATGGCAGATGACACTCACGGTCCGGGGGCCGCGATGTATTTTTTCTTATGGGTACAATACAAATTGAAAGGTGAATTCTATCATACTATTAATTTGCATAATTATATGTGATCACTCTCTTTGCAGGCATTGGCTCATCTCCATAGTCACAATGTTATGCACCGAGATGTCAAAGGTCACAATGTTTTGATGACGGCTGAAGCAAACATCAAGTTGGTAGACTTTGGTAAGCAACACTATCTTTTCAATTTTGTCATCTTTATTTCTTGTAAATATACAACACATTGGTATTAGTAATGTGTTGAAAAGTCCTATAATGTCATTGACATTCAGCAGGAGAACAATTTTGAACTAACCTTTCAAATTCTATTTTTTTTAAACTTGTCTCTTTGTTTCAACACTTTTGCATTATTTCTTTTAGAACTATACACTGTAAAATTGTCTTGGATATGCCTTGGATATAGATATGACTTAAATAATATAATAAAGACAACTTTTTGAGGCCAATTTTGAGACTTGTTTCCTTTTAAGTCACATATCCTCTAGCAATTCACATACCTAGGTAGTGGACGTCAAATAGGATATGTCTTAAAGTAGGGCATCTCTCCACACAAGACACTTTCACTCCAGTAAGACATGTCCACTTCTGAGACATGTCATATTTGTGAGGCATGACATACCTATAGAATCTGTCTCACAACATGCCTCTTCTCTCCATGCCATAGATTACGTCTGTAGAGAAGGCATGGTGTTTATGTTATATTTTGTATTATATTATTGAGGACATGTCTGTATGAAAGACATGTCAGGTAAAGCACTTTTGTACAGTATGAAATAGCTTACTTTGTTTCATGATTAAATATAAATGTAGAAATAGTCACTCATAATAGGTAACCTAGGGGTAGAATTCGTCACTGTGTGCGAAAATTAGTCTTGATTCCCAAAAACAAATTTTGCAAGAATCATCTAATTCGCTACTGTGTTAAGTTTTAAAGTTTACGAGAATCAACATTGATTCACGCAAATCAGTTTACGAGAATCTTTGCGAGAATCAATTCTTGGATTCTCGCCGAAATTCTAGCCCTAACCATGTTTACATTAGTCAAAGCCCCTTTTTTGAACCTCAAAATAACAGCATGTTAAAAATGTTTCATTGTCACAGGCATTCATCCAAACTGTAATCGTTAATGTTATTTAGAGTCAATTAGACTAATTATGTGGAGGAAAGGAGAAGTAACATCAGGCTCGCTTGGTTACTCCATTGTCATATTTATTTAATAAGAAACAATGTTCAGTTGTTATGAGACTGTCAAACCTTGTGATATGTGAATTGAAGAATGCTGTAGGTAAAAGTGAATGAAGAGAATGGTGATATATGTTTGGGGTGCCTAGTAGGTTAGCTTAAGTTTGGGGGGTTTCACAATTCTGAAAATCAACCTGACACCTGTTCTGGATCCCCCCCCCCAAGAAGTGGGTTAAAAGAGGGGTGACCAGTTAATCTTAAGGTTGTATTATATTATGTTGAAGCAGTCCTTGAGCCAGAACTCACTTGTCCAGTTTTAGTACCACATCAGTAAGGCTGCAAGTTTCACACTTGATTTGAGCTTTGGACAGTAGGCCTACCGATGGTATTTTCACCAGGTGCAGTCAGTGCTAGTTAGAAGGTAAATGACTCAGTGATTTTTCCTACAACAATGATCAACCACCCTATAAGGCAAAAAAGACCAAGTGTGTCTCAGAAGACCTTGTGCATTCTTTTAAAATTGTTTTTACCACATTTTGTTACTCAGATTTTTACTCATTTGAAACTTTTTTTAAAAATTCAAAATAAAAGGAAATTTTGACTGCGAAGCAGCCCAAAAATTGAAAAAGCGGGTAAAAAATGCACTTAAAAAATAACCACATTTTGCATTGGCATTTTTCCAAAATTAAAAAAAAAAAAAAGCATTTTGTATTGCTTTTTTTCACATTTCTTCCGAGACAAACTAGTTGGTTTTTTTGGCCTAATAATTTGGGGTATTCTTCAAAGCAGAAAAGTATGGATGGCTTTGGACAGTCAGGGGTTTTCACCATATTCTTATCATAAGTGACTCTGATGAGTATTTACAGACCCTCTGTACATGGGACTGACAGCTTAATATCCCCTCCAAAGGACGGTGCATTTTCATGGCTTTATGCCCAAGTTGAAATGACCACTAAGAGAGTAGAATTCCAGTTTTAAGAACCTGAATACTAGCAAATGACCCTACCAGGGTTCAAACCAGGGACAGTCAGTACTAAAGGCAATACCCTAACCAGTGGGCCAGATGCTTTCTTCATAAGAAGCACAGATCATGAAAATTAAGGCATAATGGTTACAAATGAAATAGACTTGCCAAAAAAGCGAGTAATGGAGCTACTTCGACTTCCTTGAATTCACCTGTCAATTTCCGGATGACTCCGACTGTCATCCATCTTACACATCCGATACATTTGGTAAAGCACAGATTGCTGCCAAGATAACTTCTTTTGTCACCAATTTATTTTTTGCAACTTTTGTAAGAAACTTTAATTGTCAAAATGAACTGTAGAGATTCAGTTTTGCAAAAATAATTGCAACAAATCAATTGCTACAAAGATCGTAAGAAGAAAATTTATGAAATTCATGTTACCCAAAAACAATTGTGAAAATTTCTTCCTTGAAATTTCAATGATTTACCATTGATGTCTATTGACATTTGAAGCATTAGTAGAGCATGATTTGTTATAGACAAATACTACATAGTATTGAAGATGGCATGATGAAGATGATCGTGTGGTTAACGAGACATCCACAGATTACAAACAAGCATATTAACTCTCAACTATCTATTGTATATGGCCTAATGAGTGCAAATAATGTAAATGGGTTGTTACGGTAATAAGAGGTTCATTTGGAGTATTTTCAATATAATTACAAATCAGAATGACTTGTTATTCTTATTTTCATTCTCAAAATAGATCCAAGTTGATTTTCAAAGAAGTTTTTTCTCCATCAAAGGGAATAATTTGAACATGTGGCTAAAAGCCAAAAATAAAATGATTTGTACTTGTCATGCATAACTGGGCTATGGATGTACGGTACTCTTTGAATTTTATTAATAGTTAGTGCTCATTTAGATACAATGTAAAAAATGACATCATAATGGCATCATGTGAATAAATTATTGTTAGGTTGTAATGTATTTGTTTGAAAATGGTTGTCAGACATTGTCCTGCTGTGTGCATTGTCATGTCCCAGTTATTTACAACATATAGATATTAAGAATTTGAAAAATGGTCACACCTGATTGTTTTAATGTTTGTATTTTGTCCATTGCTAATAAAAAGGTTTCATAAATGTTAGTTTGATTCTGGTATTCAAATCTGAAACCAATTTCTAACTTCATTTGAAAAACAAGTTTGTAAGTGCTTGACCAAAGGTACTAGTAATGTGAATGGAAATTGTAGTACTACAATCATGGAAAAAAAGTTTGGTACACTTTGTCCGATTTAGGGAAATATTGACCCTCCCTCCCCCAAGGCAATGTTGATCCGAGTCATTTTGTCAGCAGTCACGCCAGGTCCCCCAACATTGATTGATGGGGGGGGGGGGGGAAGAATTTGGTAAAGGGGAAGACCTCTGTTTTCTAAAGAACAATGACTTACCCAAATTTGATCTCATTTGTGAACATGGGAAATGGTTCCAATATATTGCATCAAGTGTGCCAACTATTTATTGTCGAGGATTGTAGATTCTAACATGAATTCTAAACAAAATCTAATTTTATTGATATGTCTCCCATATGGGCAGTGGCATAACCAGACCTTTGCAAATGGGGGAGGTATGTCAAGGTATTCTACGAGAGGGCTAATTTGGGTCATTCTCCATAGACACTGTTCAAACAGTCATTGCAGAGATGTAACTTTTCCGAAATTTCTAATTTCTGGAGTTTTTTGGCCATAAATAAAACAAAAACTGAAATGTAATTTTTTATTTTTTATTTTTAAATTGTCAATTTCTGAGATCAAAGTGTTAATGATAAAGGTAAAACTGCATCCAAACCCCAAGTTTTAAGTACCAAATTTAGAGAAGGGGTCTTGTACCCTAAAATCATGTAAGAAAATATGACAGATGGTATGAGCAATGGTCATCCTCTGCTTTGAACCTAAAGCAGTTTGTGGACAGCCCATCTAGCGAGCCCAAAGGCTGTGACCTTGATAGGAAAGCATAGGTCAACCTCAACAGACTCAGAGCTGGCGTGGTCGTATAGGGAACTTCCTTCACAAGATCAGAGTAGAACTTTCACCAAACTGTGATTGTGGAGAGCCACGGGCCGTTGGCCACATCGTGGATGACTGTGAGGTATGCAAGTCCCCAAGAGGTATTCCAGGCCTGATCAACCTGGATGATGAAACTATCAGCTGGTTAAAGACGGATCTTCCACTGTGATTTTGGACTTGCACGCACGAACGAACGATGTAAGAAAATATGTTCCCTGGAACTTCACCGGATGCTACACTAAAATTTGGCCTTCCTGACAGTTTAAATTTTGGGTTTTCAGGAAATGGGACTACAATTCTGTTACATCTCTGCATTTGGGGGGGGGGGAAGCCAGGGGGTGGGATGGGGACTGGGTGGTTCCGAGTGGTGATCTTCTCCCACCCCCACCCATTGGTTACACCACTGCATATGAGGGATAGTTAATTCATTTGGAATTGCATGGTTAGGTCATGATCAATGCATTGTTGTCATATATACTGCATGTTCTAGATAAATTCCATTTAACTCTAAACCAGATATACCGAAACTAAGTCTTTTGTTGTTAATCCTTATAGAGTAACAAAAACATTGGTATACATTTTAATACAGTTAAACCATCCTTATTTGGTTCCAGCATAATATTTCCCCCTAAAATACATGTTCCTCTTTCTTGATTCTGCTAGGCCTTTGATATGTTATTATATTGATATAATGTTAATGTTCTTTTGATATGATAAAACATAAAATTGTTTTGAAGTCAAACAATATTTCCCCTGTATTTTCCTGTGCTAATGTATTTTTGTCACAACACATTTAGTGTGCTTTAAATAGAGTTGTCATAACGCATCTATTGTGCAACAATGTAATAATATTTTTTCAGGCGTGTCGGCGTGGGTGTCGGACATGAAGAAAATGGAGGCTGTAAATTTAGGAAAAGGTATACGTTGTTTTCACTGTGTGCTGGAGAGTTTGATGTGGTGGTCGTTACAAGGTTGATGGTGGTCACAGTTTAGAATTGGCACTTTTTTCCTGAAAATTAGACAATCTTTCACTGGATTTAGAATGATATTTAATTAAACATGTGGATCTTCCATATGACTGTTCAACATGTGCAACAGAGCATATCAACCAGCTTTAAAAGTGCTGAGTCATTTTTTTAATTTTACAGGGTATTTTAATATCAGATTTTTCTTTAATGATGCCAATGCTAAACTGATTATTGTATGATGTTGACGCACAGATGGACACTTCTTCATTTCTTCATGGAGGAACAGACTTTGGATCAGCACCCGCTCCCTAATCCTAACCCACAATCCAAATGCAATCCTTATCCTAACTTCTAATTCCAATTCAATCCTAATCATAGCCACGTCTTAAAGATAGCTGACAACGCACCTCCAACACTAATTTTAACCATAATCCATTCCTATAACCTAATCCTGATTTTGATTTAAACTTAAGCTATAACCCTAACCCACAAACCAAACCAAGTCCTTTTCCTAAACCTAGTTTAATGCTAGTCCTAATCCTAACTCACAATTTCAAGTCTAATTTTAACTCCTTTCTAAAGCTCACCAACAAGTCTTCTCCACTTATTTAACCATGTTCCTTACCCAAAATCCAACTCCAATCTAAACTTGGCCCACATTCCATATTTAAATATTATAAATCTTCAACTCTCTAACTCTTCCAACAACCACAACTTTGATTCTACATACACTTCATCTCTGGACTCTTTCCCCATCCTTCCTAAACTTCACCCTTACCAGCCCAAACCTTGATCCTGCACCTACCTTTTATCCTAAATAGCTGTCAAAATCATCCTCTGCATGTTTAGGTCTGCATGAATGTTGATCTATCCAAACTACAATATAGTAGAATTTCTCTTTACTTTATGCTGTACAGCACCAAAAATTCTTCCTTCTCTTTCGTCATTCATCAACACTACAGTTCTTTTTGCAATGTAAACAATAATTCTGTCCTATAAAACATATTTAGATGCAATAAAATACACTTCCCATTTAATCATTTTCTAATATTTAAAAACATTGCTGAAGTCTAAAGTATGGGTTTGTGCATTTTTCACAGCATGGTTGTTTCACATCACTGTTCGAATTACTAGCATAGCATTGTATTGACTTCTATCAGTATATGCATGTATGTGGATAGGTATTTTCTTCTACACACAATCTTTGTTCTAGGTGTTTATCTTCACTTCACCTTTAAAAAAATAAGTTTAATCAAACTCTATGTTCTCAATTAAGAATTTCATGGAACTATAACAAGCAACAGATCTGTTTCCTATGGAAAATGGAATATGGTTATGTCAGGGACAAACAATATGAATGTCAACTTCATGCAGTTAATATTTAATCCCTGAATAATACTTATGATGTTGTGTCCTGTAATAAGAAAAATCAGACAGGCTGTATCATAGGTGGTAGTTTGGTTTAAATATTTCAGTTGAAATATACCTAAGAGCCAGACAGGACTCTATTGCCCTTTTTGCTATGAAGAGGTCTTTTTCTCAAAATTTATGTTGGTTGGTGAAAATAGGGGAAAAAGCCGTATTGAGCATTTCTTGCTATTTTTATCTGCTACAATATGCCTTTTTCCTATTGCCATGGCAACTTGGGTCTGAATGTATGGGCATTTGTGCGATTGTCAATGAAGATAGTTCTTTGTATACATATTTTTCTTTCTCAACTTGTACATCACATAAGGTAATTTATTTATCTCACAGTAACTAATATAGATGCTTTGTGAGCTGATCTGAAGGACTAATTACCCAGGCACAAGCATTTTGAAATATTTTGTCCCAGTACATTTCCAAATATGTAAAAAGTATTTACACATAATTATCCCATCAAATCGTCATGTTAAGCCACAACATGTCATCTGGTTACTAGGACTCCATGAAGCCCTGGGGGAATGTTTGGTCTTAATGTGATTTTTGTTTGGGGAGGGGGTCAGTTAGATTTTTTTACTACATATTGTGCTAACTCTTAAGGGCCATGACCCGATCACTAATAGCCTTGTCCCAAAAACTCCAGAATTTACTGGAAGTGGTCAAACTTTTGGTACCAGAAGAAAGCTACTATTTTTCTCATTTACCCTGTGAAATCATCTTGCTAAATAATGTTTGGTTTTGAAGTTACGAGTGAAAATATTGCCCATTTTGGTCGTCCAGTATTAATTTTACACAGTACTCTATGTGGGCTCACATATTTAGCTCTCGCAGCAATGAAATATCGGTGCAAAACTTTAGAGATGTGGTTTTGGGGCAAAGACCATTCTATCAAGATGAAAACTTCATATACTAAATCAGGCCATCCCCTTTAAGACCCAAGATCTAGTAGTTTGCATTAATTTTGAAAAAAAACCTTTTGTGACCAAAATGTTGTGAAACTTGAAAACAAATATAAGGAGAAATGACGAGTCACAAGCAAATTGTTACTGTTTGTTTATTAGAAGTGTTTCCCAGCACAGAACATCATCGTCATGTTATTAGAAGTTGCAATCAAGTGATAAGAAATCAGAGTGAAAGATAACAAACCTTACAACATGGTAATTCCAGGTGGATATTGGATGAACTACACTATAAATATCTTAGGGTAGAAAAAAGAGTGAACTTTGTTAGTTGGAAAGGAGTGGATTAGATTTAAATCAAATAGGATACCAAATAGAGTGTCATGTATCTTTGGTAGAAATGTACTAAAATTTTGTTTGAAGTAAATCTTGTCTGCCATAATTTAGGGGTTTTCTCAGAAACCTTATGTTTAGTGTCTGCAAGAGAGAAAGAGAGAGAGAGAGAGAGTGAAAGAGATAGAGAAGCAGACAGACAGATGGGGGAAAGAGAAAGAAAGAAAGAAAGAGAGAGTGAGAGAAATGAAATAGAATAGAGGTGTTGCCCTGTGCAGATGTAAATGATTGATTAGGATATATAGTCAATGATATGGCAATTGACTCTTTTGGAGGACTTGTTAGTTCAAGTGATTGGAGTGCCTAGGTAGGAAATGACAAAAGTTACCTGAGGTTCTATAGCTGAGTATTGATCTTTTTTGTAGCATATCATGTTCAAAGGTTCTAGTTGTCAGCCATGATAATCACAGAATTAAGGTGTTGTGATAGGGCTGTTTTAGTGCCTCTTTAATGGTACCCCTACCGAAGTCTGAATTTACTTAAGTCCGAAAAGATTATCCTATTGATTAGGCTATCACTTGACGATTTGTTTAGGTGCTTGTAAAATGTATGTGCCAGTTTAATGATAAGTGTGTTTAATTTAGACCACTTTAGACAAATAGATAAGAAAATTGACAAATTCAATAAAAATATGGGAATTTATTTTTCAATAAAGAGGGAAAAAAATACACAAATTTGGGAAGTTTAGAAATGACTTTTTTAAACGTCGAAACAGAACAAAATAACACAAGCATTGCTTTGGGGAAAAAGTTAGGATGTTGGCAATTTTTTAACAATCTCAGAATTGTTTTAAAATTTAAATAAAATGGTCTGTTAAAAATATAGCATTTACAATACAACACTCATCACTCAGCAATTGCCTGTTTAAAATCGATAGTATATGTCCGTCTTTGTTGCCATTAATTAAGTATATCAGAGTTTGCCTTCGAACTTAAACAAATTCGGACTTCGGTAGGAATGCGTCTTTAATTACCTAGTTTAAGAAAAATAATGGTAGCACTGATATAAAAACACTTCCCTACATGACACAGAACTTCAGTGCCACCGATTACACATTTTGAATGGACCCCCTGATGAAAAAATTAATTTTAACAACTTCCTTTAAAGACGGGTATTTTTTTGGAAATTTATTTAATTCAAATGTGAATAAAAGTGACTTGCTGAGCAAATGTTAGGAAAGGGTGTAGACTGCAGATTGTCAGGTTTTATTGCATATTAAAATTATTTGTTCTCGATTTTAGGCTGTTTGAGTCATTCTGTAATTTAAGTGATGGTTTAACTTATAATTGATGATCTATTAATTGGTGAGCTATTGTGAGATCTACTCAACTAAGATTTGGTGTATGTCATTGTATTGTTCTTGCTGGTTGATTGAATGAAGATTGATGTATATTTTTGGATAGTTTTCATGAAAATTTTAGTACTGTTAATTGGCGTGGTGTGTATCTATGACATTTCTTTGCTTAATCAATCTGAAATGGCAATTGTCGGGGAAAAACAAGATGTTCTTTCTAAGTTTGTCCTGTTTTCTACTTATAACAGTGTTCTTATAACAGTAATTTTGGAGTATTTAATGTGTTATTTGCTGCTTTGAAAACCTTTAGTCTTAAAATTTGTTGTGTTTCGGATAATTAAAAAAAACAACAAGAGAGTAACAACAGGGCAGGAGGTCGAGGGGAACAAGCCCAAATTATATTTTGATGGATTAAACTAAGGTATTTAGATAGGTGTTAGGTATGTTAAATCAATAATAGCACAATATTTGAAGAGCACCCTCAATTGTAAAAAAATGAGATTTTTTTTGCACAGTTATATTGGTAATTAGGTAATAAATTAGCCAATTACCTACATGAACTTTGACATAAATTGCCCATGTCATACACTCCCTCAGTACCACAAATATAAACAATATTTGATGAGCAACACACTCATACTTTTCTTAATTTAGAAAAGAGGAGAAAAAGGCCATCTCTGAAGCCTGTAAAAGGTAAGGCATATTGGCATACAACATGCTATTCTACATGGATTCCACACACCCACAACTGGAATTAAGTATATGCCTCCCATATAGGGGTATTGAATTCAGTTGGAATAACCATGGTCAAATGATGATCAACGCATGGGTGACACATGCCAATACATGGGTGTCATATGCCAGTGCATGGGTGTCACATGTCAATGGATGGATATCACATGCCAATGGATGGATATCACATGCCAATGGATGGGTATCACATGCACTACATGCATAACCATGGCTATTCCATTGTTATTCCAAATGAATTCAGTCCTCCTTTTATACTCAATTTCAGTCGTGCCTTCCATAGGGTTATGGAATCCACTTGGAACAGCCCGATGTGCTAGTAAACCAGCATGGCTAAACATACTAGCGCTATGAGTAATTTGATTTACCCCTTTCAATATGAGTGTTCCCTCAGATGTTGTGCATGAACTCATCTTCATCTACCCAGGATGTGCTACCTTAACTCCGATAATAAATTATGTCCATATTGTTAACCTTGATCATTTTTAAAGTCATTTTGCTGACATTGCTTTTATTTTTTAATTTGAATTAATCAGATGCATGTGTAGTTACTTTCTCACACAGCAAGATATCTCACACAATTCCTAATTTTAAACCATTCACCTTTTAAAAGCACTCTTACTAATTTATGCAAAAACAAAAAATATTTTAAATTTGCAGTAGTAGTGAAGGATAAGTTTATAGAATTTTCATAAGGATTTTTTCTAATGAATTGGCATAAGAAATTTCTTTTCACATAAATTCCTATAAGTTTTTTTTCAGATGAAAAATTGATCTTAACGAAGCCTCTAAGTTTAAATTATCCATTTATTATTATAAGGGGTGTTTCTAGTCTTATCACTTACAGCGGATGTTAAGACTACTATATTTGTTACAAAAATGCAAAAAACATGATTTTGATTTGTTAGATTTTCCTTTTTATTTTAAATCACTGATATTGCCTTTAATATCTTCCAATACTTAGCTTGAATATAGACCCATGATGCTTCAGATACAGACAAAGCAATAACAATGTTAATAAAGAAAAGCACATTCACAAAGCCTATGACCCATGTTTCTACCACATAGACCCCACCCCAATATTAAGTCCTCACCAAATGAAGCATATTACATATTCTTCCCTCATGCATGATGCCGCCATTAAATCAAAACGAAATTTATTTGGACGTTTCATTTGATTGATGTGCACACAGCGACTATCAAGACATTTTTTTCTTTGATGACTCAGCCCAAGCAGTGCAAAAAGGGTAAACTTTAGGCAACATTGCACAGTTATGGAAAAATACTCCATGCATTGGGCATTTTTTTAGAATTATTTTGGATAAAAAATGTGAGTAAATTTTTTTTTTTTTTTTTTTTTATTTGTTACAAAAATGCAAAAAAAATGATTTTGATTTGTTAGATTTTCCTTTTTATTTTAAATCACTGATATTGCCTTTAATACAGGGGTTCTCAACAGGCGGCCCGCGGGCCAGATCCGGCCCGCGAAGCTTTGGTGGTTGGCCCTTGGAACAGTTTAGAAATACACAGCAAACATAGCAAAAGAGGGTGCATCTGGCCCGCAAGCATGAATATTTGAAAGGGTATACGGCCTGCCATGGCCCGCGAGCCAAAATAGTTGAGAACCCCTGCTTTAATATCTTCCAATACTTAGCTTGAATATAGACCCATGATGCTTCAGATACAGACAAAGCAATAACAATGTTAATAAAGAAAAGCACATTCACAAAGCCTATGACCCATGTTTCTACCACATAGACCCCACCCCAATATTAAGTCCTCACTAAATGAAGCATATTACATATTCTTCCCTCATGCATGATGCCGCCATTAAATCAAAACGAAATTTATTTGGACGTTTCATTTGATTGATGTGCACACAGCGACTATCAAGACATTTTTATCTTTGATGACTCAGCCCAAGCAGTGCAAAAAGGGTAAACTTTAGGCAACATTGCACAGTTATGGAAAAATACTCCATGCATTGGGCATTTTTTTAGAATTATTTTGGATAAAAAATGTGAGTAAAGAGAGTGAAAAAAAATGGTCATGTTTGACTTGACCGATGGATCAATCAATCAATCGTTCAATCGACCAACTGACCGACCTTACTTGAAAGGTCTGTCCACCTTCAGAACATTTCTTTTTTTTTTCTTTCATTGCCTTGCAGGAAAAAAGGATGACTGGTTTTGACTTTCATGGGCAATTGTTTTTAATGTTCAAATTATTAGGAAAAAACACATTTTTCCAAAATGGGTTAGGTTTCAGGATGGTTCCATTACCATTTAATCTTTGAAAAAAATATTGCCACATTTTCTGTGTTATGTTGTCAGCAGCCTCACAAGGTACCCCAACATTGATTAATGGGGGTGGGGAAGGATTTGGTAAAGGGGAAGACCACTGTTTTTTTTATTGAACAATGACTTTCCCTGTTCTGATCTCAGTTGTGAGCATGGGGAGTGTTTCAATATATTGTATCAAGTTTGGCAATTATTTTTTTTATATTTTTGTCGTTAGAATAGAGTTCAGCAGCAAATTGTGCACACTCAGTTTTTTCCATTATGACATAGGCAGTGATTGGCTCAAGTGTAGCATTTGGACAGGGCATGTTCTTTGAATTAGGGGTATAATTAATCGTGTGACACTGGATTTGCAAGCTGATGTGAATGACATACCTTGGGTTCAAGACAATTCTTCAGATTCTCTGCCGTAGTACGTATCTGCCGTAGTAAGTCAATTACATTTTATGCTCGAGTAGAAACATGTCTTCCAAATGGCATACATGGCCATAGTATGTCACATGTCTTAAAGGGACATGAGGACATTTAGAGCTCTGCCATTTGACATTATTTACATAATAATTAGTTTGATAATAGCTCATTTGTATATTTTTCAAATTTAATTTATTCAGGTCAGGTTTCCTTTGAGGGCCTGCTACTGGTATCTTGGTAGCCAGTACTACCTGTCCCAGGGTCGAGTTGTCGGCGGCTAAACCGTCACCTCCATCAGGTTTCTAAGGAAATCTGATGAGGAGGGTAGCTGGTTACCCTGGTAGATAGAAAAAAAGATCTAGCTGCAAGGGCGTCAGCTCTGGAGAGCTAATGGCAGCCATCCAACAGATGCTACCTTGCATGGTGGGCGTGGTTGCCCAAAGGCTAGGCCCACCATCGAAAACTGTGGATTGCCATCAGGAAGGGCATCCGGTTCATTATCTTTTGCTCCAATAAATCCTCACACAGCAGTATTGCTGAGTGCAAGGTAAATCCAGCCATCCCCCTTTTAGCGGAGAGTTTTGGTTTAAAGGTGCATTTCGTGATTCTAGCACCTTCCGTTTTATTTATGGTTCACTAGATATCGTCAAGAAAAGCTTATTCCCAAAATTTCATGTGATACCGATCTTGCGGTTTTGTGTTATGAGCAATTGCTTGTTTCCCACGGTCCCATAGGCCACCGTACTGTAATTTCTGTCCGTTTACGGACAGAAAATATAAAATAGCGAATTTCTTACAAATACGGCCGAATTTGCAAGTAAAATTTGGTACACATGCATTACTAAGGCTAACGGTTCAGATGATATAAAAATCTCAACTTTTTTTGGGTAAGTCGGGGGGACGAGGCTGTGGATCACGAAATGCCCTTTTAACTAACAGCAAGAAACTTGGTAAAAATAACCTTGTATATCAGGCAATTATGTCAAAAATAAAATTGAGGTAATCCAGGGTCAAAGGTTATCCAGTCAAATGATTCATATATATCACCATCACAAACTGTAGTGGCAGTTAACACATGCTTTGTGGGGAACACTAATTTTTTCTATAAACCTATGAAATTTTCTTGGTACGTGGTCTTCAAATTTATCATGTCAGATATGCAAATGAAAGCATAATTCTGCTCCTGACTATAAGTACTGTGAAAAAAAAAACTTGTTGTAAGAAATGTTAACAAATTGGTAAAAAATGCCTTTTTGCATGACTTTATGGATCAGGTGTCCAGGTAAGCCTGGCATTAGCCAACACTTCCAGTTGTAGTTAACTTAAAGGCCGACTCAGAGATTTCGAAATATATTATTTTTGTGTAGTAATTAAAAATAGTCATCTAGAACTACAGTGTCATTGGATACCGTGTATAACAAAAATTCTGGATCCGGAATTTTATAACAAAGTAGTGATTTTCTATATCAAGGACTTCGATTTGAGCTTAGTTATTTCACACAGTGATTGGTATATGGACAAGCATTGTGTATATGCAAAAAATATGATTATTTTGAAAATTGAGTGTGCCCCCTCAAAAAGGTCCCCCCACCAAAAATTAGCAAAAAGCAAACCATTTGCTGCTTTTGAGCATTTTGGGCATGCAATCACTCCCTGTATACCCCCTGGTTTTAATATTCATGTTCTCTCTCCTTGTAATTATGAAACTTTTATGCATGAATGAGTGGATGTATTTTCTCTCTCTTCCAGAATAATAGTTAGTTGTGTTGGCATATCAAACAATGTATTCTTTCACTGCATGAATAGTTGATTTTCATTCCCCCTCCAAATTAAAAATAATAATAATCCTGGTTACAGTCCTGTTCATTGAGACATTTATACTTTGAAAATTTCTTTGAAACAATCAAATCTTCACCTGGTTGCCTCTGTCAGTAACTCTTCCCAAATTCACAAATTGTTTGGATACTGCCTATAATATTACCAGGGGTGTAGCCAGGATTGTAATTTGACGGGAGGCTGAGCTGGCAAATTTGTCCAAATTAGGCTGATTTTGCATGATTTTGTTAAATTTGACGGGGGGCTAGCGCCCCCTGAGCCCCCTCCCTGGCTACGCCACTGATTAGTGTTATATCTTTTTGATTCCTACCACCAAGAGATATGTAATTTATCACTCATTCACATACCTTCCTTACCGGGGTTCATGAGATAGATCATTCACATAAAATAATTCTCCCCTACATTATTATTTCCATTAGGTAGCCTTTAAAGTCCAGTGCAATGTAAAAACATGAATCCCAGCTTTAGAAAACTGGCCAGCAGACTGACTTAAAAGGACATTTCGTGATCCACAGTCTCGTCCCCCTACTTACCTCAAAAAAGTTGAGATTCTTATATCATCTGAACCGTTAGCTTTAGTAATCCACATGTACCTAATCTTAAGTGCAAATTCGGTCATATCTGTAAGAAATTCATAATTTTGTATTTTCTGTCCATAAACGGACAGAAATTACAGCACAGTGGCTTATGGGACCGTGGGAATCAAGCAATTGTTCATAAGACAAAACCACAAGATCAGAATCAACTCAAATTTTGTGACTAAGCTTTTCTCAAGGATATCTAGTGAACAATGAATAAAACAGAAGGTGCTGGAATCACGAAATACACCTTTAAAAACAGTTGAGATGTTTATACCTTTGGTAATCTTAGATTGGATAGTATATGAATACATAATCTTACTGGCAGATTTAGCCATCTGTAGATGAAAATTTAAGTATCTTATTTTATTTTTGTTCAGGTAGACAGATAATAAATACTACACAACAGCCTGTGTGAGCTTCTGGGAGAACTGTGAACTAAAGATTTGCTCCTAATGCTGAAACATAATGTACAAATCAAATGAAGTTTTGAGAGTAAGCCTGTCGTAAGGATGTCTGTGCATCAACAGAAAAATGGATGCTCAGTACTAAAAATGAACCTTTAAGAGTTATTTTTTAACAAAATCTTTCTTCCTCTTTATTTTGGAATTAATATTTTCAATATTTTTAGAAAGTACACATAGTATAAAAACAATATTTAATTTTCATCCCCGGCTTGTTATCCCCCGGTTTGAAAAGCAGTAGGGGGAATTTGCGATAGTGTGCATGTCCATATGTGTATGTATGTGTATGTGTGTGTATTCCAGTCTGGTTAGGATTTTGTTTTTCACGTCTCCTTCAAAAAGCTTAAGTCCGATTTACACCAGACTTAGGGTTAAGGTGCAATAGGGGTTCCTTCCTGTGTGGATGCTGTCAAAGGTCATGGACCAAGGTCAAGGTCATCCGAGGTCATGTTCCAGACTGCGTTCTTGCCAGGGGGATGATGCAAGTTTACTTGCTGTATTCTTTTTGTTTTTACATTTCTAATTTATATGCACAATCCTTGGTTTGTTTGCACATATTTTTGGTAGTTTATGTAAATGCATGTTTATTTGCATATAAAGCCTACAGTAACAGTTGACAACCCTGCAGACTATAGCAATCTTAAGTATATCATGTGATTTTGAATGAAGTAGTTGAAGTAACAGTTTCAGTAGAAAGCATGTTTATGTACTCTTACCATGTGCTATCTTCATTAGATAGCAAAAGAAACAATGTTTTTAATTAGAATGTAAATAGTCAATGTTGACATGAAAAAATGATGTAATGTCGGATATGAGTGGGGGAAGAAGTGAATTCCAGGTGGTGATGGCCAAGAAATCCCAAATTTAGATGTCGCCATTGGTTTGACACATAAGACAAAATCTTGACAAAAAATTCGGAATTTTTTCATATGTTATCAAGGAATGTTTTCTTATTCCAAAACCATTCAAGTTGGTGAATCAACTCCACTATATGGAGTATTTTAAAATCTGTATGTATAAACAACGGATGAGGACAAGGTCATACGAACTATGAAAATACCCATGACCAGTCCAAATCAAAGCACCCAAATCAGTTTGTGGTTTGCAGTGTGCAATGCTGTAATCTATTTTGATTCATTTGGATGAGTTGCTTGCTACACTGAACAAACCGTGGCTGCCATTTTCTGGTGAAATCAAAGCAGGCATGCCTTTTTATTGACTTCGTAAAAAAAATGCTGCGTAACCAAGGAAATACCTCAGAAAGTGATGCGTATCGAAGGAAAATGGAATGATATTCACGAAATGCTGTTGTACAAGGTGTATTTTTGTGATCTTTCCTGATGTCTCTGGGAGATGACTCATGGTGAAGATTGCAAACATTTTCGGTTCTATTTTTGGTTTGCAAAAGAATTGCATTTGATTTTTTTGTGCTATGCCTAGTTTTGTTCAACTGATACAAGTTTTTCCCACAAATTATGGAGGTGCCCCCAAAAAAGAAATCCTCCATTCCCCCTCAGGCGTAAATAATGACCGCTCCTTTAGTAGACAGATAAAGAATGGAAGAATGATTGTAATACTTAATTTTTGGTCGTTACACTCTTAGATTATGTAGTTACTGGTTGTGTGTGAGTTGACACCAAGGACAGACAACATAAATGTCCAGAACATGGAAGCCCTTTATTTAAAAATTGGTTATCCATGAAAAGGGTAATTTTGATGTGTAAGCAATTCTTGAACTGTGAAACTTGTTTCTGATCAGGTATCTCATTAAACAAATCTGTGATGAGAGGTTATTTATCATGGCATCATTTTGTTGACAAATATTGCCAGTAAGCTGTTGCTAAAAGACCACAGTATAGGTAGCTATAAATATTTGACATAATTACATTATGCCCTTCACCTACTTCTAACATGTGCTTTATTTCATTAATGGAATAAAACACATGTATGCAGAGAGGGTATAGTGTAATTATGCCAAATATTTTAATTTGAAATCGGGAAACAGGTGGATTCACTACCACCTGAGAGCTCTTAAGGCACTCTCCAATACACTATAATCTTACTCTGTAGCATGCCCTTGATTTCCAGGTGTTTCTGCCGTCATGGCGGATGGCTACTTAGAACGTAACACTTCTGTAGGAACACCATATTGGATGGCACCAGAAGTCATAGCGTGCGGGCAGCAATATGGAACTATGTATGATATAAGGTAAAGTTACACTTTACTCCCATTGTTTGAAACACATAATAAATGCAAATGTCTAATATCTTATGGACACTGTCATCCATTAACAATGGTCTTGATAACTGTTTTCTAAAACATTGGAATCATGCATTTTAATATTATTATATGGATATCGTAATTGATGACGATGACATCCAAAATGTTCATGCCACAATTTACAAGTGCTTAATTTGTTAGCTTTCAAACATACCAAATATGTAATATAATAATCTTTTATCATATTTATCCAGAAATCTACCCATTTCTTTAAAGGTGGGTGAATTAACCTTGTATAGCATTGCAAATGTAAAAAATCAAATGGAAGTATTCAAGGATCAAAGGTCATTCAGAGTCAAATGATTCATATAATTACCAGTACAACCGCAATGGCAGATTGACCAATGCAGGTGGGAACACTGTGATTTTTGTTCTATAACCTGTTGAAATGTTCTCGTATTGTTCCACATTCATATCATGTCAATATGCAAATGAAATGCTATGTCTTCCCCTGAGTTGTGAACTGTGAAATTATTATTTTTGTGGCAAGACATGTAACAATGTGTAAAAACTGCCCATTTGGGATGACTTTATTGATCTTTGTCATGTAAGCCTGGCATACCAACACTTCTAAGGCCAAGTTGTTAAGTTAACTAGGGTTTTGATGCCTCCATATATCTGGCATCGGGCTATTTCTCCCCAGTTGAAGACTGTGCTAAATCATCAACCGATGGGTACATCTTCCAATGAAGTTCCCCATAGCTATTTGCATGGAGTCTATACTCACTTCTGGAGTACTTACCAGAGGTCAGGTTTGGGATATGCATTTCAAATGTATTTTACAACACAGCTTGTTTCATTTGTAAAGTCATACTCGGCCTGAGGAAGACTAAACGGTTCTCTCCTCTAACACGATCACCTTATCCCAGCAATGTGGTACTTTCGAATCTATTCTTTGTAAATAGACGTGTGTTGGACTGTCAACCACGAATGCACATTTTCATCTGTTATAGCGTGAGTATGTCGACATTTAACAAAAAAAGTTGATGCGTAATGCATGTATCAGAGTTTTGTAACGAAACTGAATGTGACGTGGCACTGTGCACGACAGCGTTCATAAAAACCGTTTCTGCACTGCCTATGCTGTGAAGTAACACGATACGCCCGTGTAAACAACCACACAGGCCACGGAAGCACCACATTGATCTCCATTAAATGCGATCTGAATACCTCATGTAGTGAGCCCCTACGTAACTCTTTCCACTGGAGTGGTACAAATTTTCAAATGGGATACCACCAACACATCATTTCATACTTGTTCTTAAGTATACACCACTTATGACACATGTACCTGATTTAATATTAATCTATTGCACCCCTCTGTTCAGTTTGGCGTGGAATATTACTACAGTGGAGGGTTCCACCAAGTTCAAGTTCACATTAAAGATTGAAAAAATGGTGATTGAACTATTCATATCAATTTCAAATCATCACACAGTCTTTTGTTTTAGAGATGAGGAAAAGGGCATACAAAAAAGTGCTTATGTACACCTGTACAAATATGACTAGACTGGACAGAGTTGTATTGTAGCAAGAGGTGCAGGACTTTGAAAAAGTGGAACTTTGGATGCAGAAATTTGCACTTGCAGATTTTGTTTCATAAAAATGGGCCTACCCCCAGTCCTTTTTGACTTTTTAAAATCCTCATCACCAAAGAACGCAACATGCCTTGTTTTGAGGAATTTGGGCATGCAATCACCCCCGGGCCCAGCATATCCCCTGGATTCATATTCATGTTCTCCCTTGCAATTCAGAAATTGTAGGGCATGAAGAGTGATGTATTTCTCTCTCATCCAGAATATTATATGTTAGTTGTGTTGACTTCAAACATCATCTTTTCATTGCATGAATAGTTTACTTTTCCCACTCCCAATCAAAAAAGATAATAATAATAATAACCTGTTCCCTTGAGACATTGAATGCTGAAAATTCTTTAAAACAATCAAACTTCAGCTGTCTGCACTCTGTCCGTGAACTCTTCCAAACTTCAACAAATTGGCTAAAAGTTTTGAAGACTAGTCCCTATAAATTAGTGGTATATCTTTTCTTGATCCTACCACCAGAAATATGTAATTTAGCACTCTTTCACATGCCTTCCTACCAGGATTACAAAAGTTGAGTGTTATGCACATTCAACCTGGATTATGGTATAACTGCCACACTTAAATGCTAAAAAACAATTGAGGATAGCTAGACACTCTGGTGACTGCGGCGTATCGCTGACACTGCGTCATAACGGTGTTAAGGTCCAGTGAAATGCCAAAAAACCAGGAATCCCCAGTTGACCTTTGTTATTACCTTTAAATCTTAGATTGGAACAATGACTAATGGTTACATTAATTCTTACTGGCAGATTCAGCCTTCTGTAGATGACAATGTTAAGTATCTAATTTATTTTTGTTCAGGTAGACAGGTAAATATTACCACCCAACGGCCTGTGGGAGCTTTGGGGAAATGTGAAGTCGATTGCTCCTAAACTGAAACAAACCTACAATCAAATGAAGTTATCGATTAAGGCTGTTGGTGAGCCTATCTGTGAGCACAGACAGAAAAATGGATGCTCAGTTCCAAAGATGAACTTAAGAGTATGTTAACAAAATTACTTCTTTTTAAAAAAAAAAAAAAAAAAAATTTCATTATTTTTAGAAAGTACACACTAGTAAAAAAACAAAAAAAATCAATATTGATATTTGTTGGTTATTTGGTGCTCCCTGATTCAATTTTTTACGTAATACAGGACACAATCCGTTTTTTTTCCTTGCACACATTTTAGTGCTTATGTCAAATGCATGTTATTTGCATAGTAATATTAGTAATAGTGACAATCCCTTGCAGATGAATTATATAGCAATTTAAGTATTATCATGTATTTGAATGAAGTAGTTGAAGTAACATTTCAGTAGAAGCATGTGTATGTACTCAGACCAGGTGCTACTTCAGTAGAAGCAACAGAAAAAAAAAGTTTAAATAGAATGTAATAGTCAATGAAGTTGACATGAAAAAATGATGTACTGTCTAATAGGAGTGGGGGAAGAAGTGATGCCGGCTGGTGTGCTCGGCCAAGAAATCCCAAATTAGATGCGCCATTGGTTTAACCACAAAAAGACAAAATCTTGCCAAAAAATTTGAAATTTTTCATATTTTCTATTCAAGGGACCATGGAGTTGGTGTGAATCAACTCCACTATATGGAGTATTTTAAAATTTGTTGTAAAAACCGGTTGAGGACAGGTCATATATGAAATTGGAATTACCCATGACCAGTCCAAATCAAAGTGTGACCCATGAACAAACCCAAATCGGTTTGTGTGGTTTGCAGTGTGCAAATGTCTGTAATCTATTTTAATCATTGGGATCAGTTGCGACACAGAACAAACCGTGGCTGTCATTTTCTGGTGAAATCAAAGCAGGCATGCCTTTTTATTGACTTCGTAAAAAATGATGCGTAACCAAGGAATGCCTCAGAAAGATCTATCCAAGGAAATTTGGAATGATATTCAAAAATGCTGTTGTACAAGGTTATTTTGTGATCTTTTTTCTGATGCTCTGGGAGATGACTCATGGTGAAGATTGCAAACATTTTCAGTTTCTTCATTTTTGGTTTGCAGAGAAATGCATTTGATTTTCTTGTGCTTTCCTAGTTTTGTTCGCTTGATACAAGTTTTTTTCCCACAAATTAAGGGAGGGTGAATATTGGTTCAAATGAAGGGAGGTAGAGGGGGGAAAACGAAAAAAAAATGTAATTTTAATGACGTGAAGGAAACCGAAATTTTTCACCTAAAAAAAGAAATCCTCCATTCACCTTCTGGCATAAATAATATCCCGCTGCTTTAAGTAGACAGATAAAACATGGAAAATGATTGTATATTACCTTAAAAACTTTGTTATTACACTGAATACACTCTTAGATCAATGAAGTTACTGGGTGGTGTGTGAGTTGACACCAAGGACAGACAACAAAAAATGGGTTCCAGAACATGGTAGCCCTTTTTCAAAATTGGTTATCCATGAAAAGGGTACTCTTGATGTGTAAGCATTCTTGAACTGTGAAACTTGTTTCTGATCAGGTATCTCATTAAACAAATCTGTGAGGAGAGGTTATTTATCATGGCATTCATTTTGTTGACAAATATTGCCAGTAACGGGTGCTATAAATATTGACATAATTACATTATGCCCCTTCACCTACATTCTAATCATGTGCTTATTCATTAATAGAATAAAGCACATGTATGCGGAGAGGTATAGTGTAATTATGCCAAATATTTGAATTGAAATCGGAAAAGGTGGATTCACTACCACCTGAGAGCTCTTAGGCACTCTCCATACAATCTATAATCTTAATCTGTAGCATGCCCTTGGATTTCCGGTTGTTTTGCGTCATGGCGGACTGGCCCTACTTAGAACGTCAACACGTCTGTAGGAACACCATATGGATGGCACAGAGTCATAGAGTGCGGGCAGCAATATGGAAACTATGTATGATATAAGGTAAAGTTGACACTTTACTCAGGTTTGAAAAACATAATAAATGCAAAGTCTTAATAATCTTATGGACACTGTCTTCCATTAAACAATGGTCTTGATTAACTGTGTCTAAAACATTGGAATATTGCATTTTAATATTATTAATGGATACGTAAGTGAGACGAGACATCAAAATGTTCATGCCACAATTTACAAGTAACTTAATTTGTTAGCTTTCAAACATACCAAATAGTAATATAATAATCTTTATCATATTTATCAGAAATCTACCATTTTTCTTTAAAGGTGGGTGAACCCATGACAACCTCATTCCCAACTTTTCTCCATCAAAATTGAGATTTTGGTATCAGAAGAAAGTTCATTTATTTCTCATTCCCCAAGTGAAATTTAGACTTTAAAATTTTCCTTTTTGATGTTATGAACAAAACGTCCTCTCAAATGTGGACAATTTTTAAAAGGTGCTGTCCGATTTATGTGTATCATGTTCTCTACTTGATATGAGAGCCTGGCAAATGCACATACACCCCATCAAGTACTGTGGAACACCTTGTCTGGGTTTTTATGGTAGAATGCAACATGCATGTTGCAAGCCCTATTCAATACTGGCTAATATTGAGGTTAACCACTAAAACAGCGGTTTTCTGTTTATATCTTTGCAATTACATTATCTGAGGCTAAAATTCAAGACGAGAATGAGAAAAATACGGCCTTTCATCTGATTCAAATCGATAATACTAACTTCCTGGTACTCAGGGGGTCCCCAATACGATCGGAACACGCACCTTTACTACAACACTGTCCTATTGGCGATTGGATACCACTGTCCTATGTGTCCGATTTGTTTTCACATTTTTTGCTTCTACTATCCAAATGGCTGGACTGTTCTTAACAGAAAATTGTAATCAGATGTGTTTGGTGGATATGCTTTCATGGGAGGAAAGAAAACATATAGACTGGTTCCATTTTTCAAAAGCACTAGTCGAAGGCATTTTTTGAGTAAGAAAGCAATTGAAACAAGTGTGTCTTATCCGGAAAATTTTTATGCTATTCCAAAGTGCGGTCCCCAAAGCTAATTTTTAGGGGAAGTGGTGCCTTAGTTTTAGCATAATTCAAATGGCCGCCATTTTAACATTTTTGTCATAACTCAATATTTAAGGCTTGTAAAGACTTAATTCTTGTGTCTATCACATTGTTTTCAGGCTCCGAAACCAACTAGAACATCAGTTAAGGTAATTCTGCATATATTGACAATTAATTGCATAATTTAAACGGCGGCCATTTTGAATTTTTATTCCATTACTGTCAACAATGACCTAATGCTATAAGATCATACAACACCATGATTTGTGAGCAAATGTGTGTTACATGTTGAAACTACCAAATATTACAAGTTTCACACTTACATGAGAGTAAGTCATCATTTTTTTAGATAGCTATAAAACTATATATTGTTTTACGCTAAAAATGTAAGGAGACAAATGCAACTTGTATGTGCATATACATGGTGCCACCAGTGGTCCAATAAGGTGGAAAAGTGAAATATTGATGTAAAAAAGTACAAATTTGTGTCAGTCTAATTGTTTACCTCAAAATTACTCATAACTTAAACTGTTGTATAGGTCAAAATGAATTCCTACAAAATAACAAACAGAATGAGATGTTATTTAATCTTAATACATGGCAGGGTTACAAAGATATAAAACAAAAAAATGCAAAAGCCCCGAATATCAAAATCCCCTATACTTTAACACAATGCCTCATTCGTAGGCACCTCATCCTTAGGCACCAACCACCCTCTCTGACACCGACTGACTCAATTACGACCACTCAAGTAAAATAGCACACAATTGAATCTGCTATACCATATCAAAGCTAGATAAATTCCCTTTAAAATGAATAAAATCAGCATGATACCTAACTTGGTTTCTTATATGATACAATAAAAAAAAAATTAAAAATATTTGTAAAAGTAAGTCCACACCCTCGTTTGGGTAATACCCCAACTCATTGGCGCATGCATAACATGTAAATCTAATTTAATTCTTGACCCTTAAAACATATGAATAAAGAACTTGTGAAAGACAAGAAAGACCTTGCAGCGACAGGGGGACATCTTAAATGAACGGATAATGCAGAGAAGTGCTGCTATTGAGGAACTCCACAGTTACTCACTTCTCTAACGAATTGTTTATTGGTGACAGGATAGCAGAAACAAAGAAGAAACACTGATGAAATCATAAGACAATATCTCAGACAGATGGATGTTCCATTAATGAGTCGACATAGACCGACACCTCGCATTGCAAGCAAGGATGGCAAATCAAGGCCTATTGTGGTGAAGTTCACCCGCTATAACACTAGAACAATTTCATGACGTGCAAGGAGGAAAACTGAAGTAACACCATATGGGGTCAGGAGATGCTACTCCTCCCACTCAACAATTACTTTTCAAGTGCACAACAACCTGTTTAAAGTTGCCGCGTTGCTGATATAAGTGCATGGACATGGGGAGGCCGAGTATGGTTTTTGTGCATCCTGGTGACCGAAAAACGGGAAAGAAGTTCCTAACAAAAGACCCAATAAGAATCTGAACAGAATATGGCATGACTATCGCGTTTTACACCGGTCTTGGATAGTGATATTACAAGGCTCCAAAGGGAAAAAAATAACTGGCAATTTTGACTGAATTTATTTAAAAATGTAAGGCTAATATAAGCAAAATGTCGGGGCCTCAAGCATTGCCACTCTATTCATGATTAATATGTACTTCTTGTAATAGTTTTTTTTTTTTTTTAAAATTTAAGTTCATCATTCAAATTCCATAATACACGTACATTTGTTGCAAGCAGGTCAAATCTTTTGGATCCGTTGGGGGGCACCTAGCAAACCTATTTCCTCACATAACATGATGAGTATTCGATTGATCACTATTGACTGTATTATATATCTTACTCATTGATTCATATACATTTTTTCACACATTTAGTCAAACCCCACTTAACAAATCCAGTCGATTGACTATACAATGCATCACAAACAGCGTGCTTGTCAATTCTACTTGGTCTTGGTCTTATATTTTTTCATTCCCTTCATTTTGGTTGCTTGCCTGGCTACATTATGCCCCATTCTGCATTTGATTACGTAATTTTGAGCATTCCGTACCTTCATATTTGATTGTAATATACATATATGTAAATTTGATCGTATTATTTAATTTAATTTGTTTGTCAAGAATTAAGACAATTTATAGTATTAGTTACTGTTTTTTGTTTTGTTGTTTTTCATGTCAAGTGTTTGTAAAGACAAATGTTTGTCATGCTCCAAAAACTGAAGTAATCAAAAAGAGATTTCGTGTAGATTTGTAAATTATTATTCATAAAAGTGCACCACCTACCCGAAAGAAATCCCAACCATAGCGTTAAATGGTTATCTTGCCCAAATTGTGTTAATTCTTGTCTGGACAGTATCATTTTAATGTTGAGAAAGATTATGACGAAGAAAGTAGTGACGACTAAATAATTCAAATTTTAACTTCGATTTTAAAATAGTGATCTTGAAAAATATGATAAAATGATCTTCAACCACTACATAACCAAGCATTACAAAGAGTTAGTAGCTGTCCTAATGAAGGTGCATTTTCCTCCCCCCTTCACTGACATGTTCACTGTTACTCTCCACCTGATTTGTAAAAATAATTTATCTCACCAGAATGTGACTAACTATTTAACTTAGTCAAATTATCATAAAGTTTATCAAGAATTTTGAAAAATTTAAAGAATGCATTCAAATGCTAGACCGTGATTTTACAATAATTGGACTTAGTGACACTCATCTTCAAGAAAAACCCCATGAATATTATAATTTACCTGGATATCATTTTGGAATTCGTTAACAAGAAGGCCTTGAGAAAGGGTGAGTTTGTATTTTTATCTTAATACCGTTAAGTATAAATTAAGAAGTTGACCTATGTACTGCAAATCCATACTTGAAGTCTATATGCTTTATTGAAATTGAAAGAATAGTGCTAAGAATAAATTGTATGGTACGTTGTATAGGCGCACATATTCTATAGATGATTTTATAAGCCGGTTGACCCAATTTTTCAAACTTCGCCTTGAAAAGCAAAATAAGACCAACGCACGACTTTGGGACTGAATGTATGCATATTCAGTTCTACAACTATAAATAAGCCTACTAAATTACAGAAGAATGCACATATCGACAACTATTGACTAACCATCTTGATAGCTTAACTTCTCTATTCTTCTGGCAATTTCTGGTCACCGACATCAGTGATCCCTTTAACCACTAATTTTCATGTCAAATCCAAAGGTTAAATCTAAGAATGTAAAAAAAGAAAGATATTATTAACAAAAACTACACATGTGAATGATAGTTACAAACTTAAACAAATGCTATCAACGGTAATTGGTAAGAAGTTAGTGATGGATGCGATGCCTAATCAAGAATTATAATTCTTTATTAAGAACACTTCAATAATTTGTTCTTGATGTATACCTTAAAGAATTACTATTAAGACAGGGACAGTTCCAAATTCCCATGTACACGAAAGGTCCTTCTGAAAAGCACGGCGGGAAAAAACCGGCAAGTACGAAGCCTCATTGCCGGGAAATCCTGCCGACCCGCGGGAAATTTTAGTGACGCCAAAGAAAAGAAGAGAAAAAAAATAATGAAATACTCAACGAAAAATTGTGATATAAACAAGGAAAACATAGTAAAATAATCAAGGGAAACAAGAGTAAAATAAACCATTAATTGAATAATAAAAGTAGGAAAATGAGTCTTGAGTACCAGTGTGTTTATTTCTTGATAAAATCTGAGACGAAAATAGCTAGGTCTCGGGATAAAATCACCACAAAATCTAGCGCAAGAAAGCCGACCCTCATCACTGTAGAAAATGTCCATCCATGTCATCAGCGCACGTGTGTATCAACTTTAGTATCAGCTCCAGTATCAACCGGTCGATCTGTGTATTATTTTAGAAAATGGTTTCGTTGAAACTAATTTGAATGCGAAAAGAATTTAACAATAGTGTCTTTGTAAGATTACATACATATTTTGATTGAATTCTGTAAATTTTAATATAAAAATTTAATAAGGATTAAAAAATAAACTTATTCCCCACGTGGCTGAATCTAGCAAAATATGACATCAACGGCATAGCAAAAAATGGGTGATGGTGCTGTCTTACACACAACTCGTCTTCCATCACCTCTCGTGGTGAAATAAAATGGGGACGGCTTGAAAACAAATATTTTCAGTCAACTCAGCAAACAGTCAGAACTTGATAGTATTGTGTAAGTAATCTTAGCTTCTCCCGTTGTATTTTGCTTGGTATGTGGTAAATTAAGGGTCGATTTGGGCACAATCTATAACGATTCTGAGCTTACCATATCGCTTACAAAAGTGTTAAAAATGCGCACCAAATAGCTTCAATTGCAACTCGATTTTTCAAAAAGCTTCAGCTTCTGAGGGGGAGATCCCCCTCAGACACCCCCCCCCCCCTTTGCCGCTAACACTCCGCGATGGCTGCCAAACAGCCGTATAAGTCGCGGGAAATCTTGACTTCCTTGCCGGGAAAAAAATATTTTTTCCAGCCGTGCTTGAAAAAGTATTAGTACAAAAATAAATTGTATTAAAGATTACTTGCAAAGTCCAAAGATAAACGTTTGCAAAAATTTAACATTACAGGAATAAGCTAAGTAATTTGATTCGTAATCAAAACGTGAATAGTATTATAATAAATTTCAGTGTTGGCAAATTACAAAAAACCTGGAAAACAATAAATGCTATTATTGGACGTAATAAACCAAATCGCAACAAACTAAATTTAAGATGGACACGGGTGAAACAATAACTGACCCAAAATGCATATCAACTGAATTCAATAATTTTTTTGTCAATATTGGTCCCAAACTGGCTACAAATATACAACATTCTGGCAAAAATTACTTTGATTATCTTGGTGATCCAATATCAAATTGCTACTTGCCACCAATTGTGGAAGAGGATATCATCAAAATTGTCAGTAAATTCAATCCAAACAAGAGCCCGGGTCACGATGGCATTGGAAATATAATTGTTAAGAAAGTAATTAGAAAAGCTAAGCCTATTACCATGTTATTTAAACACTTCCATATCACAGGTATAGTACCTGAGGACCTTAAAATTGCAAAAGTAGTGCCAATTCATAAGAAAGAAGTCCCGTGATTTGTTTTCTAATTATCGTCCTGTCTCTGTACTACCTAGTTTTTCTAAAATACTATAAGATTGGTTTTGTAAGCAGATGTTTTTTAATATTTTATAAAATCATATACTTAATGAGAAACAATTTGGCTTCCGCCCACATCATTCAACTTACATGGCATTTTTGAACTGGTGGATAAAGTTTGTATTCAGTAGAAAATAATGACATACATTTATATCTTTTTAGATCTATCGAAAGCGTTCGATACATTGATCACGATATATTATGTACCATTTAGAATATTATGGCTTCAGAGGTGTATTTTTTAGAATGGTTCAAAAATTATTTACCAAAAGAAAAGCAGATATGAGTTTTCATACTCATCCGCACATCTGATTTCAAACAGATTTTATGTGGAGTTCCGCAGGGATCCATTCTGGGTCCTCTGTTATTCATACTCTATGTGAATGACATAACCATACGTCACATTGTTAGATTTTATACTATTTGCCGATGACACACAATTTTGTATTTCCACCCAGAACTTGATACTAAAATAGACCTGCTAAATAAAGAACTCAAAGAAGTCAATAACTGGTTTAAAAAAAAAAGGCAACAAATTATCCGTCAATGCCAGTAAAAATTACATGATATTAGGCACTCCCCATATTACTTCACATTATGTAGATTTGAAGGTTTTAACAAGCGAAAGACACAACTTCAGAGGAACAAAGCGATAATGTCCCTGATTCCTCCAACTGTATCGTGTAGTTTTGGACAATTTCACCTGGAAAGAGTAACCAATACTAAATTTCTTGGAGTCCATCATAGACGAACCAACATGGAAACCACACATCAGTGCTTTGTCCAAAATAATATCTAGAGAACATATTGTGATTAACTATATCAAAACATGTCTGTACCTGAGCGGATACTTTATACTCTGTACTGTACATTAATAATGCCGTCTATCAAGTTTACTGTATTCTTAATATGGGAATGCTTCAAATGTATACTTAAACATCAAATATTCAAACTACAAAAATGGACCATTTAAGAACAATCTCAAACAGTCATTATCGATGTCACTCAACCCCACTTTTCGCTCGCTATAGCATATGAATGTTTTTGATACTTGCAGACTTAATATGGGCAATTTTATGTTGTTGTTTAAGCATTATAACAAACAATTACCAGTACTTTTGATAGTTTACTTTGGTAAACATTCGGAACTTCTCATGACTATCATACGAGAAATGCTCAAAATTATAACATGTCAAAAGCAAAAAAATCTTTTTCTCAAAAGTCAATAGAAATATCTGTCCAGCATTATGGGAAATTCGCTACAACCATGCTGAAAGAATCCAGATCGTAAAACATTTTCGCAACCATTTAAGAAAACCTTATCTTCTCATTATAATAATAATTTTGGAACTGTCTCTGTGGTGTCCTGTTTCGTTTCTTGCTATTTGGAATAGAATTGTCCTGTTTCTTGTGTGTTTTTTCCAGGGGTTGAGTGTCCTTCGGTCCTAATTGGCCTTTTACTCTGCTCCTCCATATCACTGTTTTGTTTGTATAATGTGAGTAATGGAATAAAGTTTGATTGATTTGATTGATATGTATAGACACAATAATGAAGTACAATCCTTAAATCTTGAGTTATGTACAAAAATGGTCAAAATGGCAGCCCATTTTTAATTTTTATTTTATAATCCAAATTAACGTTAAGTTGAACCAATGCTATAAACTATGATCTAATTGTATTCCTAACCACCCTGTAAACATTTGTATAGACACCAGAATGAATCATTACAAGCCTTAAATCTTGAGTTATTTACAAACAAAGTTAAAATGGCGGCCATTTTGAATTTATGCAAATTGAGGCACATTCCTTAAAAATTAGCTTTTGGGACCGAAAGATTTGGAATCATCCATAAAATGTCCGTATAGAAACACTGTTTCAATTGCCTTTTTACTCCAAAATGCCTTCGTTATGCTATAGGAAGCACTTCTTTGAGAAATGGAACCAGTCTACTATGAAATATCGAACCGTGATTGGGGTCGCCATATTTAAAGACATGAGGACCTTTCCAGAGAGAAGCCCCCATTTTTTAGAACCCAGGTTTTTTGCTATTTGGAATGCCTGCCATATATAGATCACACATAAGCCGATTACACTGTCTTTATGTAATTGTATGATTGAGTTTTTCTGTCATGCATGACAGACAATCATAGCATTGTTTTAAAGGGATGATTACGATCGTAGGCAAGCTCAAACAAAGTTTGCGGTTTACTTTTGCACTTTTTTCTCCATTAAACCTTCAAAATGTCTCGGTAGGTGGTCTACCACCAATCCAGTGTATTTGAGAGAAATTATGGTATCCTCAAAAAAAAAAATCTCCTCCTGTCACGTTAAATAAGGCTTGACAACAAGTGTAAGTGATAATCCCATTGATATCTGGGTAACAAAAAAACAGCAGATACATTGGTCACCATTAGTCATTGTTGAAAAAAATTAACTGTCTTTGATAATGTTGTGTGAGTGTGGTAACTGAAATGTTTTTGTTATTCTGTCATTTGCCTTATCAGATCTGATGTCTGGTCGTTGGGTATAACTGCAATAGAGCTAGCAGAAGGGAACACCTCTGAAGATCTTCACCCATGAGAGTCCCTTCTGAAAAATACCACGGTATTTATTTTACCTCCTCACTGTAATTCTTGGGAAAAAGGTCTCACTTTCAATTTATGTGATAAATTTCACATAATGTTAACTTTTAGCTGGACTTTTGTGGATTAAATCTTTGTTGTATTAACATGGTAAAATATGCCCGGAAATTTTGTTCCGGCGTGTAAAATGCAAGTCTTTGTTTTACCTCGGAAGCAATTTATTCTTCACAAGATTTTAACAGAATGTGAACTAAGATCAGCTCCTATCTAGCACAGCACATGTAATACCATTTTAGCACCCAGCTATTGGGGTGGGATAAGGGAGGGGACTTTATCCACCGCTTAAACTAGTCAGGTCTGTGACAGACCCCATTGCAAGTAGGGTCCAATTGCTCTTGTGGTTATTTTGATTAAAACTCCCTTTCTTATGGCAAACTTTATTGAGTTTACAGAATAATTACTAAAATTGATATAACCAAAGGGGCATAGCCACTGCAGTCATTGCAGATTGGCAGGTTCCTGGGTGGTGCAAAAAGTCCTAATTTCAGGTAAAAGTTACAAGGCAAAAGGGGTTGGTTTCCTAAGGGGGGCACTCTGCCACTGGCTCCCCACTGGTTATATCCCTGTTGCAATATTAACATTAACAAAACAATGCTCTAAAACAATAATGATAAGTGCTTCCTGGAGCACAAATTATTTTTATACTCCTTGGGCCAAAGTTGTTGATTATATCTCAGCTATTCATTATACTAAACACCATGTTATATCTGTACAATTTCCCACTTTACTATGGACATCCACATGTGCCTCATTGCAAGCAGTAAACATCATCAGCTCATCAGCCTCACTCAGTCAATTTCCGTCTGACCTGTTTCGTACTGTATTTGACATTATTACGTTCAATTACACCCTGGCAAGCTTAATTTTCTAATATGGTAACCAGAGAAGATTTCATGGGAGCTTCCCACAATGCATTGCTTCTAATGGAGTTTTTTGTACAGCTAATGATGTGCATCCTTAGAGATAAAAGGTGGCTAAAATACAGAACTCATCACCAACTTGCAATTTTAAGAATGTTTGATCTCTAAGATTCACAATGACTCCTGTACAAAACCTTCCATTGGAAGCATACATTGTGGAAGCTACTGATATTCTCTTATGGTAAACCCATTTGGCTATTTGTCTTCAACCAAATTTATTTCGAACACAGCCACATCTGTCTAGCCCTTGATTTTCTCAGCTGTTTACAATTTCATGAAGTTTAGTTAATTTCTGACAAGCTTGCTCTGGTTCTATTTTGAATTTTACTTGACTTGCTTAATTTTCAATTAGGTATAATGCAATAATGCAGTTAAAGTAAGTCCGCTAATGGAAATAAAAGCTGAAATATACTGTATGATTACCTGGAAAATGCTCAGACAATGTTCATAATCGATTTAGTTTGATGACCTTCATATTTAGAAACATTATGTACCATGATTATCATGCATGGCATTCTCTCTCCCAAGAGAAACGTTGTTACATAACATCTTAACAGCTGCCAGTAAGTAGTGAATTGCCTGTGTCAAGTACACTGGGTGCCTCTTATATACAGAGCCTGTTAGGACAGTGACACTTTTTTCTTGAATCCTTTAGATATTATTACATAGTTTTGCTGATTCCACCAGCTGTGTCGTACTTGACTTGGCCGTTTATTAACTGGAGCTCGGGGTGGTTGACCAAGTTATGGTTTAACTTCTTTAACCCTGTTTACTCCATAAATGTTTTCTGGGTTATTATTTTTACCAATTTCAGAAGGTAGATGACCTATGTTTGCAAATAATGTCAGCCTGTATAGTTCCCACGCATTCAACCTGGACGTTAGACTCACACGCTAAATAAACTATGTTAGCAGACGACGTCAGGCCGAGACAGTGTGTGGCGTCGGAATATGTCCCTGCCTAAATGACGAGTCACAAAATGTTGATGATTTGTGTCTTTAAATGAAATTTGGAAAATTAATCATAATGTGTGGACAGTAACAAACCATGTGGTGGTAAAGATTTGTCTGTGCCTTTTTGGGCGAGGTGGCCTGCGGGCTACCCGATCTATTCGCTTGGGTTTTGACCGACTTTTCAAATATCAGTGTTGCAGAAAATATTCGTGTTGTTTATATCCTCTAAATCTACATGCATGATAGTTTATGAAACGTTGTGCAATTTTACGTCATATGGATATGTGCTCAATAAGATACGCCCAGCGAAAACATGAACGGACATTTACAAAAAGATATTAATGTTCAAAGACAGTAGAAATACAACGCGATCACACTTTCACCCATGCATACTGCGTGAGCGTGTGGAATAAAAACCGACGGGGTAACACTAACATAAAACATGAATATAGAGGGCGTACAGCAACAGGGAAGTGCGGCCAAGACCCAATTTTTAGACATCGCCATTGGCTTAACATGTAAACGAAATATTGACGAAAAATATTGAAATTATTATTGTTGTCAATGAATATTTTTTTTTTGGAATTTTTTTACACTGATTTGCTGGTTAACAGTCGTCTTTAATCGTTATGAGTGCATTGAATTAACAGATGCTTAAAGAGGGATGGCCTGATAAAAGGATATAAATTTCATCTGATAGATCGCCTTCATTCCCAAAACTCCTACTGAAAAGTTTCGCACCATAATTTCATTCATTTGCTGTGAGAGCTAAAACGTGCATTTTGTAAGTGACCCTTTACCTAGATGGCGTAGATGACCTTTGAGCTAATTTTTTTAGTAAGTTATATAGATTGCAATTGCACACTTCTTATAAATGTGATATTTACGATTCAATACGTTGGAATGACAGGTAAAGGGGATTGGTCACGAGTAACGAATTTTCTTTAAGTTGTAAATATGAATTGAAAGTGGTGCAATGGCGTGGATGAACATTTTTTAAAACTTTTTGAAAAATGTAAGTTTTTGGGGGTGCAGAAGTAAAATTTTAAGAAAATAAATTAAGTCATTGGGTGACAATGTTGCTGAACGTGTGAGCTTTACATTTTGGGAAGGGCTTTATACTCTTTAAACAAAATGTTATTGATCACGTTGGGACCTGTCCCGAGTCCTGTAAAATACTTTACGTCCTTAGCTACAAAATATCGGGAATTGCTTCTTCTTCCAGTTTTCTGCTGGTGAGTCCTGCGTGTCATCTGTGGTGGTTAAGTATTGGCGTTGATTGTATTTTCGCCGAATAAGGTGTATAATGTCTAAGTTTTTGATTGGGTCACATTTTTCCCTTTAAAAATCGGTAAATGGTAAGAGGGATATGAAGCCCCTATTCCATCGTGTTAAATATTTACGTTCATGTATGCCTCCGCTAGTATGTGTGCAAAAAAAAGTCACAATAAGTCAAACCCTCCACTCCTCTTCCCATACCTTTTTACAATGGATTTTCCCCTTGACTACCTCGCCCTTGCCTTTTTAAAGGAATTTTTATTGTATAATTTTCCTGAGGGTTTGGGGAAACCTGTAACAATGTTTAGTTCTATATACACTCCCCCTAGGCGTGAACGTTTTTGAAAAAGCATGCAAAGCTTTCGATCTCTGTACTAAAAAAAAAAACCTTCAACATATGACTTTTTCATTTTTGTTAAGATATGTTGCTAATCTTCAAAAAAAAATCAGTTTTTTTGAAAGTAACCAGCGCTTTTAGCCGCTAATCGCACGTTGGGTGAGAGGTCATTTTGTACACAGTCTATGGGGTTAGGTTAGTGTGTGATTCCTGTAGTCATAAGTCACAGGTGGACTGTATACTTTGTCTCATTGGGAATTGAGAGGGATGCCATAAGACAGTACATTTAAAAATTGCCAATAGCTTTTGATTTTGCTGCTTTTATTCCCATAACACTATTTTTCTGAGGAGAATATGAGCATTTCAGGCCTGCATAACCTAAAAACATGTGCCACACTCACTCTGATGAGATAATGTATTCCTTGTAATTTAGATTCCATGAAGTTAATGTGGTTGACTATTAGGCCTGCAGTCCATGTGGGCAACTGCACAGTTCATACAACTTAACATTGCCGCCCAGTACACAATTATATTGTGTTAAATCCTGACCATCGCCCCATGTCCTGATGGGCTTTAAATTTAGTTCATATTCCTCCTCTTAACTACACCGAGGAAATAATTGCAAAGCCATGCCGTATGGTAGGGAGGTCGTACTTAGGGCGGCTACTATTTTTATTAAAGTGTGCACACTGCTGTGAGAATTTATTAAAAAACTAGTCTTGTTTGAAGGTAATGTTTCACCATAGTTCTTTGTCCAAGTTCTATGGGGTTGCCAAAGTCCAGGGGAAGAAGGACATTTTTTTTCAATCATTTTGAGAATTTTGATTTTCGTCAAGGTAAATTCCATAAACCAGGAAAGGATGGGGGAATTTCTCTGGCTGTTTCTAAAAGGGAGAGAGAAATGTTGTGTGAAAAAAGTGAACAATTTGTGTAAAAAATTCCCAACTTTGGCTGAGTTACAATCAGGACATCTTTAAACCATGGCCCTGAAAGCAATGGGTATACCGCCCAAAGAGGCCAATATGAACTAAAATCTCATTCATTTCTTTCCTTGAAAATTTAAAATTGTAAAACATCCTACCCACCATTAGGCCAATGAAAGTCAGTGTTATGTTTCCCATAACAGATTTTTGAAAATCATAATGATGCAACTCTTTCATTTTTTCAATTATTCATTGTTTGTAATTTTGAAGTAACAGCTTTGACCAACCTTTAGTGTACTCTATACCACAATCTTGTGTCAAAACACCCATCCTATATTTAGAAATGATTTGCAAACTGTTCTTTGGTTTAAAATCTATCTAAAATCAACATCACATGATGTGATCACAAGAAGAAACCTTGATATTTTTCTTTAGAATACAAAAAATGACCTTTTTTTACGGTTCAGCATCTAAAACGCGGGCAGAAAATCATACGTGGGTGGGTTACAGTAAACATAACATTGACTTTCATACGCCTTAGCCCTGGTCCTCCTATATAACCCATTCAGGGCCTGGCATGATGGACAAGTGGCAGTGTTACTTTTATTTGTCCCCACCTGATCAAAGCTTTATTCCTATCCACTGCAAGTTGAAAAAAGATACTAACACATATTCTGTGGACAAACCATGGAAGTCAAGTCTCAGCAATAGAGTTTGTGTGTCTGTGTGACGGCCAGACATAATCCTAATTCATAGTTTTTGTGATGACATTTGATGCCAACCACCTAAATTTCAAATCCCCCATTGTCAGAGGAAAGCTGATTTTGAATGGCGCAGCCACTTGACAGATAGTAACTTCTTTTAATTTCATTTTAGGGTTTTGCAATTATATTTGTTTGTTGTCATAAGAGCATGACCTTGATGGATCATGTCAAAGACCACAATTCTTTTTTGTAGACAAATCAAAAATGAAAACAAATGAATGGTTGCTATACCGATATTATTCCCTTTTGTGTTGTCTCCTGAATGATTAGTGACACAACCATCCAGCCGGCTGCCTGTTCCGGATGTTAAGTTACATGAAAGTTTTAGTGCCATTTGAAAAAATCCCATTTGTAATTGAATGCCAGGTCATTAATGTACTATAGGAATCTGCATAATATTTTTGTGCTGAGGTCCAAAGGTCACATTTCCAAGGTAAAGGTTTCAAAGGTCACTTTTGAAGATTGTCAAATGTTTTGGGATATGTGCAACCTCAGATGACACTAGTGATCCATAGATCACTTGTTTTAACTACAATAATTGAACCTGCATGTGGATGAAAAATCTGTCATAAAAAGTGACAAGAGCTCATAATGCATCTAGATACAAATGTTCATACTGTCAAGTTCTCCTCCTCTTGCCTCATCTACTTTCAAGGATGGTAATTGATCGCTTCACCAACTTTTTGTAACAATCGTGGGATCTGTAAAACTCTACACTACCTTAAAAATTGTATTGTTAGCAAGAGTGTCTTTATCAGTGGAAAACAATATGAACTATAAAACTATGAAAAAGTGTCTGTATGGGGACACCTGTAAGACTCTTAATCTGGTGTTTTGGGATTCTCTCTATTGTAGAAACAAAATTACATGTCTCTGTACAAGACATCTTACATAAAGACATGTCTTCATGGCAAGACATCTCACACAAGACATGTCTTCATGCAAGACCTCTCACATAAAGACATGTCTTCATGCAAGAACATCTCACATAAAGACATGTCTCATGCAAGACATGCTCACACAGACATGTCCTTCATGCAAACATCTCACACAAAGACATGTCTTCAAGCAAGACATCTCACACAAAGACGTGTCTTCATGCAAGACATCTCACACAAAGACGTCTTCATGCAGAAATCTCATACAAAACATGTCTTCATGCAAGCTCTCACACCGACATGTCTTCATGTCATTCATTGCAAGACAATCTCACTACAGACTGGCTTCCATGCAAGACCTCTCACATAAGACCTGTCTTCATGCAGACATTCACATAAAGACATTCGTCATGCCAAGACAATCTCCACAGACATGTCTTCATCATGCAAGACATCTCACACAAAGACATTCCCCTTCATGCAATACATCTCAAACAACACATTCTTCGATGCAAGACACTCACACAAAGACGTCCTTCATGCAAGACCATCATACAAAGATTCCTTCATTCATGCAAGACATCTCACACAAAGACGTCTTCATACAGACATCTCCACAGGACATGTCTTCATGCAGACATCTCACACAAAACTGTCTTCATTCAACATCTCACACAAAGACATGTCTTCATGCAAGACCTTACTAAAAAGTAAGACCATCTTTATTTTGTGTCTCCTAGGTAAACATGACTTGTTAAAGACATTTCGTATTTGCCATAATATTTGTGTCTTCAGGTGAGACACATCTCTTACATGTCCACAGTCATTTGTAATGGCTTTGTGGTGGTGTCAACTTTATTCACTGATTAAGCTGATCCGGGGCTGCGTGTACTATGATACGGACGCTCCTAACATGGCCCACATTTTGAGACTGGGGCGGATTGGGAGCAGTCAGGGTTTACACCCAACCTCTATTTTCGACACTGACTCTGACTGCGATGTACATTTGTGGCTCTCTGTACACGGGAACGGCGGCTAACTTAACGTCCCCTCCGAAGGACTGGATGCTTTCATGATTCATTTGCCCAATTCCAAGTGAACCATGGAGGAGAGCGGTATTCTGTATTTAATCATATCGCCATATACAGATTAAATGCCAGAATTGAGCACCCGAATAATCCCAGCAATGTGACCCCACCAGGATTTTTGGGTAAATTTTTTGAACAGGCAAGCATCCTAACTGCTAGGGCCCCGCTTGTTCCACGTGTGGAGACCATGAAAGCTACGGATTCATTTTTTGTTTTCTGTTGAAAGACAGGCAATTATTTGAGAGATGTTTTCAAAATCTGTTAGGAACATAATTTTTACAATGTAGTTTAAATAGATACAGCATGTCTTCAATCTTCTTTTGATGCCAATAATTATTCTTGTGCCCCTTTGTTCTTATGAGAAACTGCATCCTGTGGAATGCTTGCATTCATGTGTTTCATTCCCTAGGCAATTTGATTTCCCTATATGAAGTAAGTCATGCTTTAATGACAGCAAAACATCAATTAACTGACATGCAAGACCATGATAGTGATGCTGATATTAAAATAGTCACTATAAGTAGCAAATAAAGGATTTGTGGCAAGCATTTAGAACCAGTAATTTGTGAAATCACCGGATATGTTTATGACTTCCGTCCCCTCTTTCGGCCAACTTTCGGTATCCATCCTCGTGTGTAGATCACAGATAAAGGAGGGGTTCATCACAATTAATTTCAAACATTTATTTTTTTGCAAAATCACACAAATACTTTAATTTGTGAAAGTTCGCACAATTCTAGAAAGAGGGATAGTAGGCAAACACTCTGTTCTGTATAAATATGATTTTTATTTGGTCACAAAATTGCATGCATTTGCCATGTATTTTTCATAACAAATATTGACAATGGCTTTTCATTTCAACAATTAAACAATGTGGTGGACGGCTAAGTTAATCTTTTGCAAGCAATGCATCTCTGTCTTTTTCCAATTCTTATTATACCACCTGGCACAAAAAGTATCTCGGCATGTTTTTTCAATCATAAGTGCCAAGTCAGCCATTTTGAAAGTTTTTTTAAAATATCCATTTTGTGTTGCTTATGGCTTGCTCTTTCATTAATACATGGCTTGGTAAAAAATCGTGCAGAAATGGCTGAGATAGAATGCCTGAAGACGCAACCCCCCAAACCAAAAGTTTTGCAAATTTTTTGATTTTTTTTTCAATGGTCATTGCAGTGTACTGGGCCACGAACACGCGGACCACAATCAGTATTGCAAGTAGGCTTTCTCGCTCATTCAGTTGGAAACCTCTTGTGTAAAATCAATACACACATATATTGCGTTGTACCACAAGTGACCATTGAAAAATCCAAAACGGCAACTTTTGGTTTGGGGGATTTGCATCTTTCTGGGCACTCTAACTCAGCTTTTTGTTACGCTTTTTACACGCGAGTGTTAAATGACAGAGCAAGCCATAATCAACAAAATGTATATTTCTGAAACTTTCAAAATGGGCTGACTTAAACACATACTGATCGCAAACATGCTGAGATACTTTTTTGTGCCAGGTGTTTTATAATAGTGTGTCCTTCTGACTGTAATTACACCATACTTTTTTCAGTTTGAAAAGGTGGTAAATTAAAAAGGCGAAGGTCATCAATTTAGATGAAAAAAGGGATCTATTTAACAAAAAAAATCAAAGTGGATGTTTTCAATAGATGTTTTTTACACCACATTTTGAAAAGGTGGTGTTTTCAATTCCTATGCAACAGGGCATTGGTGGCCCGAAAGTTGTGAGTGACGGACGGGTTTGCTTTTGATTTCATGTTAGATTTAGGGTTTTACGTTCCTAGAGCTAGGTCCTTGCCCCCCACTAAGCATCTCCAGGAAAAAACAAAATTTAAAAAATGTAAAAAGTTGTGTGCTATTTTTTTTTTTTTTAATTTTGGGGGAAATTGACCCCTAATTCCTCCCCCCTCCCCATTTTCTTTCCTCCGAAAAAAACCCTTCTGGGGCACTTCCTCAAGTGTCCCCCGGCTCACCTTAAAACTTGTGGTTTTAAAGTATTATTGAACTTTCATATATTAACTTTATTAACTTCGAATTGGAAGAAAACAAAAACCTTTTACCTGGTTCCCACATCAACTTTCTGTTCATTTACACCATTATCATATGGGACTTGTGTGCTATGCACATAATAAAATGCATACTACATCATAAAACATTCACTTCAACTGAAACTTTAGAGTTAGTTAGTTGTACCAAAGTTTTAAATCCGGTTTGTCCCCGTTAACAGGGGTGGCCGAATACCCCTCACTCAGCCATACTGCTGTGTGAGGAGTTATGGAGCAAAGAGAATGTGACCAGAGCCTTCCTGACGTCAAGCCACAATTTTCGGCGTGGCCTAGCCTTTCAGCATGTGCTGGATGGCTGCCATTAGCTTTCCAAAGCTAATGCCCTTGTAGGTAGATCTTCTTTTGTGTGCTGTGCTACCAGGTAACCATCTCCCTTCTCATCAGATCTAAACCCAATGGGGGGTGACGGATTTATCCGCCTACAACGTCGCCCTGGGACAGGTAGTACTTGTTACGCAGAAATACCATGGAGCATGTCCTCAAAGGCAACCTGACCATTTTCAGTCACTATTTTTAATTCATATTTTATTTATAGTTTAGAGGGGGTGGGCCTATATGCATGATTCTCTCTCTCGTTTCTCCGGTATCCCCGTAAACACAGTCCGCTGTGGTCCAGTGGTAAATTCTCACGCCTAGATAGGGAGAGGCCTGGGTTCGATACTGTTAATTTTCGTCTTATTTGATTATTCAATGCTCGCCAGTTTCCCTGAGCTTCTATATAATATTTTTATTCAATATACATTATTTTTCACAATCTCAGAGTGGGTATTTTATTTAAATCTATGATTGTTCGCTAGCTGTTTTCCTGAGATTGATAGATTTTGGTCATAGCACAAAAATGGCAAGATCAAATCAATTGAAAGGTTGGAATACGCTTTCGTGAAGGAATCTAGGAACTGTAATAAACGAAGATGCTAAGATCATGAAATCACCTTTAAAAAAATTTCATAAGTGATTGGATTGCACGGGCATGTGATATTTTGTGTGTCAAATTGCTGGTATGTGTACCTGTCAGGAGGTAATTTTTTTTGGAGAAAAACTTCCATTTTTTGAGATTTTAACAATTTTACTTGAAACTTGCAGATATTTTTCCCCAATATTTGTTGATTTTTTTGTGACCCAAAATCGATATTTTTTTTTTTTTCTGGCCGGAGGTGCAAACAGGGAGGCGAGGTAGAAACAAAATTAGGGATATCCCCCTCTGGTCCTCCACTGAAGATTGCACACTGCTATTGGGAGGACGGTTTTGAAAAGTTTCAGTAATACTTGCCTTTCACCATTAGAGCTGGGTTCTCTTCATCAGAACTGTGGCTCATTCACGTGAATTGGGTGGTATCTACTAATCTGGCTTTCACAAGTTTTCCCTGGACACTTTGATTTCCTCTTAAAATCAGACCTTTCCCAAAAATCTTGAGATTAGTTGGGGATATATCATTCATTAATAATAAACACCAATATTAACAAATGAAAACCAAATTTATGTTTAATCTTCTATTTCTGGCCAAATTATATTCCTCTAATTTGAACAAGGCATCCTGAACAATATTCCATCCACCAAGGGCACAGTTCGGTGGGTTTTACTTGTATATACCATTGACATGAAACTGACCTTGTGTGATTCTGGGTATCCATATAATCACAAACAACCCCCCCAAAATCAGGGGTGTGTTTTCTAAAGTACACTGTATGGAAGTTACTGAACTTTGCCAAGGGGAATTGAGATTTTACTAGCTCCAAGTGATGATCTGTTTTGGTGCAGTCTTAAAACACCAGGCCAGTTTTTTAGAACCTGTTTTAGACCTTTTTTCTAGTATATGCTGTAGATCATCTATATCTTCGAAAAGTAATATGAAAGACGCAACGGTGGTACTTGCCTTTATAGCATCTTAGGAAACCACTCACCAATCAGCATGTTTACTTTTGATGTAATCTAGGCCACATTAATCAAGCATGTAAAAGAAAAAGCATGCTGTATAATACTTGGCACAAGCAGTTTAAGGTATAATTTTAAAGCAATTGGTGCAAGGTTATTTGGTTTTGTGGCAAGAAACTTATCACTTGCCTACATTTTATTTACCGATGAAGTCAAATGGATCATGTTGTTCGTTCGTTTGCTGGGATTGGTCATGTGTTTTTTTTTAATCCTTTTTTCTTCATTTTCTCCCGATATTATGTTTAAAGAATCCACATAAGTTAATTTTTATTTCTCTTGGGATATGTCTCTTCTCTTTTGTTTTGAACATGATATATAATACTAATACTCAACTACACACGTTTAATGAATTTTTACCATAACAATTTCAACATATTTACCCTCATCCCATGAATTTTTTGCATTTTTCCTAAAACAACCTAGCAAATGTTATCTCATGGGACTGAGTTGAAAGATATGACTCTTTCATTAAGGTGCTTGTTCCAATCATCTTGACGCCCCTGATTTACCCGAAGTAATATCAATTTGATATCAGGATAAAGGCCGTCATTTTTCTCATTGTCTTCCTGAAATTTCAGCTTTCAAATCCATTCCTTCTCAAGATACTGACAACAAATGCCGTTTAGTGTTACCATCATTTAGCAAAGTATGATAGGGCATTGCACTATGCGTTATCGGGTCTAGCTCAAAACCGCCAAGTTCGTTTCCTTCCCCTGTGCTTGGTGGCCTGTGTATACAAGTGTCAGGCTCTCATACCAAGTCGCTACCACGATACAACAAAAATCGAACAAGCCCCTTTAAGCAAAAGTAAAATAACTTCTCAACATCACATATGCCTTACAACGCAATGACTTATATTTCAGTCTTAATTGCAGGTCAAACAAACTGATGTTGTGTGTCTGACATCTGTTGGACATTTAGGGAATTGTTTGGCCTATAGACTTGTGTCCAATATTTTTGATTAGGTATCCACTGTGATAAAAATATTTGATTTACCTCCTCAAATTATTCACCAACAAAAATAGTGGATTTATTGCCTCATTTCAATCGCTTGTAGTATCAATTAATTGTGACTGAGTATTTTACCATCTTTACTACACAATGTATTACTACCAATACATTCATGTGAATCATACAGCAGCTCATATCCATGTGTT